>RJWJ010001511.1:84852-129298 GCA_004363605.1 Indri indri | reverse complement strand
GCTGGCGCCGCCGTCTCACGCTCCACTCTCTATTGTCTGTCCGCGCTTTCCAGGTTTTGCATTCCAATCTCCCGTTCGCCTTATTCTTTTTCCAGATTTGTGTGTCCCCCGCTGAATCTCCACCGATTCACCTCGCTGTTTTTGCAGGAGAGAGATCCGGTCGTGTGTAGCAGACCGAGATCTACATCTCTTTCTCTGGGGGCAGGGAACCAGGATGCTGCCTTAACTCCGCCATTTTTCTCCCCCGCGATTGACTATTTCTAAGAAGTCACCATTACTCCAAACATTTAAAGGCCCACATATGTACACACACATACATTAGATGCTTAAATTATGTAGATTCCTTCTTTTCTGCTTCTTTAATGTAGAAATAATATATTTATTTTATATTTTGATATTGTATTCAGAGTAGTATTTTAGAAGATATGGAAATTGTAATCATAGAACTCAATTGATGAAATCTTATAAACCTAATAGTAACACTATTTTTTTTAAAAAACTCTGAAAGAAAGTAGCATGATAGAGTTAGATAGTACAGCCAATGTAAAAATGAAGGAAAATTTAATAATTTCACTTGCAGTTTTCATAGGTGGCAGTGAATGCTAATTTGACTATGCATTTAGAAATACTGAAAATGATAAAAATTTGTATACTTTGTTTAGTGTAACTAAAATTTGTTACTAACTTTATGGAATTAGCGCAACTTGATTTACCATGGGGAAAACTCCATAAATAGTTTTGACCTGCTGAAATATGAATAGTCATATTTAGGTTGTATATTTGTGATTTTTCTTTTAAATGTATATCCCAATTCTCGCTCCTGTCAATAGATTTTAAAAAGTTCGAAATAGCCAATTCATCTAGAACAACAAGAAAAGGGAGTGGGGGAAAGACTTGTGATTTTATTTAATAATTATTTTAAAATCAAAGTAATTAGGGCAAATCTACCTTCAACTGAATGCCAGCGATTGCTGATGTGAAATTGTTAGGATAAGCCTGCATTTCCCTTCTCCTGCCTTGTTAAATTCAGCAAGAACTTAATCATCACTAGATCAGTGATAAGTAGGCATCTTGACATTTTGCCCATGCAGACCGTATTAGTAGCTACAGAAAACACACTTTTTGATTTTGGATTTTGCTTTAAAAATCAGTCATTATCCTATGACTATACCAGCACATGAACACAAAATTTCTATGCCCATGACACCTATTTCTTAGAGTAAAAACTCTGGAAACGACAACGTCTATCAAAAAGCATTGGCTTAATAAATTATGGTATGGCCATTCCAAAATATTACAAATTTAATGCAACCATTAAAAAAATGAGTCACCTCTCTATGTAGTATACAGAATGATCTGCAAGACACATATAATAAAAAAGGAAGGTGCAGAGCAGTGTGTAAAGTATACTAACATTTGATAAAATACCTTGTGAAATTTTCCCATGTGCATGTATTTTCCATTCAAATAAATTGTTTAAAAGTTAAAAAACAACAAAACATTTTAAGCAGCCATTATCTGAAATGTTCCAGATTCCTTAAATAATCCTCTTCTGAATTTGTGTTGATTCAGATTTCCATCTTCCAGCCTCCAGTGCCAGGTAATGAAATATCTACAGTTTTCTTGATTTTTTTTCCAACTTTATAAATACACAGAATTTCTTTTTTACGAAAATCCCTCCCTAACTTCTCACTTGGATAGGAAGAAGAGGCATCCCTCCTTGGTTGGTTTCATATCCTCCCCCAAACTCTCCCCACCTCCCATCTAGAAATAAGCAAGAAGCCTAGTTCTACCCTAAAACTAGGGTAGATGTATTGAGATGTGCAGAGATTGAGAGTCTCTGGCGACAGTCAGTTCCTGTAAAAAGGAAGGGATCCAATAATCAGGGCCCTTTAAACATTTGCTCTTTCCCCCCTTTTAAACAGAAGATTCTTCTTTTTGAAGAAAGGGTTTCCTGTTACCTTTCCTCTATTGTGCTTTATTGGAGACAGCAGGCCTTAGAATTGGCCTTCCGGGCACTTCAGAAAACAAGCACATGGAGAAAAAGGTTTCTCCTGGGTGAGGAAGCTGAGACTTCCAGACAAAAGGAATGTAACAACAGACATCCTGCCAGTTCCCCTCTTAGTGAAGAACCAATGGGCTTGTGTCCCACTGGCTGAGCCCCTTGAAATTGAACCACTTCCAGGAACACAAAAAAAACAAACATTCTAGGACATCTGTGTTATTTAAGGAAACTTTTGGAACAATGGATCAGTCACTACTATCCTTCGAATGCCTTAAACCCAGCATTTTGTTGTTTCGACAGACTTTTAGAATACTACAGAATAAATATAAATTGGGAAGGTTGCTTTCCTCTGTCTCCAGTATGAACTATATCAAATCTGCAAAACTGTATCAAATCTGTAAACTATGTCAAATCTGTAAAACTGCATAGACAGCTTAGATTTCATTTCTGTGGGTTCTCTTTTACACACTATATCCCTGTCCTCCTTCCAATCAATAGATTTCAATTTAAGCAAAACTTGAAATATTAAACTCACCTAACAAGAGAAGAAAAGCGTGGCATGAGGGAGGATTTGTGATTTTTATTTAATAATTATTTTAAAATCAAAGTAATTAGAATAATTCTTTGAATGTAGTAGTATTTAAGATATTTCAAATTAACTTATTTGGTACAAAATCTGCATGTATTAATTGTATTTACACACACACATCCTCTTCTTGCCAAATACAAAATACTTTGGCATTTAATTATGTGGACAGTTTCCTTCCTTGTCCAATATGTATTGACCACTCAAGGAGATATGACAAATTTAATGGAAATTATTTTTGAAAGTAGTAATGTAAGATTCAATCTCATGCTATTATGATCATTTGAGTTTCTCATCAAAGAACACATTTTTCTTTGAAGTTACTCCAGAACTGATCAATATTGCCTTACATTTAGACAATGTATTTTCTCTGATCTTTAAACATGTAGCATTTCTATTCCTGTAGAACACACATACGTACATACATTCCCCTCTAAGATCACAACCCCCAAATTTATCTATACTTGTAACATTTCATGACGTTAAATGTAAATTTTATTTCAAAAACTATCACAGCCTAGAGAGAAACATAATTTAAGCATTGAGATAGTACATTTCAGAAAATAAGCTAATATTTTCATGCTAAATTTTAGATACCTATCATTTGTCATTCTAAGACCTCCTTGCCTTCTAGACTCTAGAATTAAAGGGAAAAGGGCTATGCATTTAGGAACTATAAGCTGAAATTATTTATTTCAATTCAATATAGAATATTTATCAGAGTCAAGACAACAATCAATGTGTACAAAAATTTACATAACAAGAGGAACAATAGACAATGCAGCACCTTAAGAAAAATAATTAAAAGTTTTGTTGCATTTACAGGTAAGTGCCACACTGAGAATTTACAATACAGTAATTTACTGCAATCACAGGGGAGTTCCATAAAGAAACAAAGCTCTTACACTCCAGATTTTCAGATGGTATTATTGGAATGCTTAACTAAAACCACAGAATTTGTACATCCTTAGGACTGAGCTCACAAAAGCCATAAAAGGTTTTCATAGCATATATTATATAAAAGGAGTCCACTGTGTTGGGACAGCTAGTTTAGTGTCTCTGACAGGTGTGCAGCCTAGAAGAATTACTGGCTTGATGGTGATCTTTCTGTATCCGGCAAGACAGACCTTCTCCACAGTAACAACGCTGGAATATTTCCAGCCCGTGGGAGCCTTTTCTCCTGTGCTTGGTGCACACTTGACCTTCTTTGAGGACAGGCTTACAGATCTTGGACCAGAAATGTCTAGCACAACACAATCCTGTGGCGCAGTCTGATGATCGAAGACAGACAGAACCCTCTTGTCCTATGAAAGAGGAGACAGCAGAAAAAATACATGGTTACTGATAACCTACATTATTTCATTAAAATAATTCAAAAGACACTTCTGATGTGCTAACAAAGAAGAATAAATCTTAAGGTCATTAACCCACCTTTGGTGTGATACATTTTTGAAGACAGTGTGGTTCTCCTGGAGTACCCATCCAAGGTGCTGTGATCACTCCCAAAGCTTTCAATGATGGTTTCTTCAATTTCCCCTCGATGGAAATGATTTTGATCAGAAGGCATACATATTCCTAAGGAGGCAGGAAATAGTGAGTAACTCCAGGGTTGCAATGCGTTATTGCTAACAGCTCTGACAGTAGCAGTCTGGTGTGCCTGCGTCAACTTGAGATACCTCATTGTAGTGATGTTATTTTAAACACAAGTCAAACTTCCTCTCTAATGTTAATGCAAAACTCCCGGGAGGGGCAGAAGCAATAATGTGCACACTGTCCCATCACATGCAACATCCCCATATAGCCATTTAAAATACTCTCCTAGCAACTGTGGTAGCGGCAAGTGAGATTTCTGCCCATTTTAATATCACCCTTGGGGTAAGAAAAAGAAAATTGGTCACTTTAAAAAAAATGTTCTTAAAAATAACTTCTCTGCCCTTGGTGCTATATGGGTACTGCCAGACTAAGTTAAGCAAACGCAATTCCAGCTGTCTGGAAGATTACAATCTCACCCACCAGTTACTTTACTGTATAATTTCTTTATTACAGAGATTTAGTTAATTCATCCTGGAGTACTGCTGGGTCCTAACGAGGGTTGCCACCCTGTATGTGTATTTCTGGACACCTCTTTGGCTGTCTAAATCTACCTCTCTGAAACATTAAATTTTAGCGGATCTGTGGTTGAGGGGAGGAGTACTTATTTTAACGTAGCAGAGGGTAGAGGGAGGGAGAAGGAAGGAGGGGACGGGGGTGAAGAGTATCAAGATCTCTCTTTAAAAAATGATCAGTGCAGAAAAATCACTGTCTTCCAGGTGACAACAGTTTCAACTGAGATCATGAGAGAGAGGCTAGTCTGGGAAAGCCCAGAGAGTCACCTAAGAAAATGGAAAGGGTAGCTAAACGCCAATGCTGGTTTCTTTGGTCTCTCTGCATGGTCCTACCGCCCTCTGCATCCTCTTTCTCAATTGGTCTCCCAGACAAATTTTTATGAAAGGGTCCGTTAAGTGGTAAGCTGTCATGTTAACTCATTGAGAGACGGAGAGGAAGAGAACTCATTGAGAGACTCCGAGACCTCCAGACTTCTCTGTCCTCCCAGACTGAACGCTCGCAATGAAGATATTTCACGGGAACCCTCCATGCTGAACACCTATTTGCAGGTGACGCATTCGCAGACCGGAGACCGTTCTCTCCCATCCTGTAGGCGCTCAAAGGCAGGACGGTGGAGTCCTAGAGGAAGCTACAGGACTCACCATTTTTGCAGTAATTCCCGGGGCAGCACATAGCGTGACGCAAGCAGCGTTTTCGGCGCTTCCTGCAGGCGAGACAGATTTGCACGCCCGCGTCCCCTCCGCGGGTGGGACTAGCGCAGTACTCGTCGGTGCCGCACTCGTCGTCCTCTGCGCACGGGTATGGCTGCGAGAAGGGGGCGAGGAGAGGGTGAGGCACCCAGGATTCCAAGTACCCACAACTCCTGGACCGGGATGCTCAGCTCAGTCCCTATCTGTCCACCTCTCCAAAAGCTGTTGCTGCCCGCTGCTCCCAAATGCAGCGTTTCCAAATGGGCCCTGAACCGCACACACTCAGCGCGTTCTGTGCCCTCCTCTCCTAATGGGTCCCCCTCGAGGTCACAGCATCTCAGGATCCCCGCGGCCCCTCTCACCTGGTAGTTGTCAATGGTCTGATACTTGTTCCCGCCCTCGTACAGAATTCCGGGCGCGGCGCTGACCGCGGAGCCTGGGTGCCCGGCAGCGCCGCCCAGCGGTGGGGGTAGGTTCTTGATAGCGTTGGAATTGACGAGAACTGAGTTCAAGGTGGCGCTCACTCCCAGCGGAGGGTGGCCGCAAAGACTGGCGGCTACTAGGGCGACCAAGACCCGGGCAGCTCCCACTGTGCCCAGAGCAGTCATCTCAGAAGCACTGAAGAGTGAGAAAGAGAGAGAAAGGAGGAATGTCACTTTGCAAGCCTGGACCCCAGGGCAACCGTGCTGGTGCGCGGCTGCACAGTCAGGGTTCCGGGAGCCTCCTGCGGTCCCAGAGTCCTGACTGCGGGGCGCACACAGCTCTGCGCCGCCACCGCTACCGCCGCTGCCTTTATACCGCGGGCTCTGAGCATTCCGGCCCCTCCAGGGGGAGACAACAAAGCCGGGATGAGATTTCAAAGCGTTGGGAGGGGCTGGGAGGGGGTGTGTTTGTGTACATGAAGGGGGGCCTTTGACACTCTTCACCCCGCCCCTGCCTCGCGCAGCCGTTCCGCCGGCACAGCTCACCTTCGGGGTGACGGTTATCAGTGAGAGTTAGAGCAGACGAGTTTAACAAAAATGCAGGAGGCGGGAGGAATTCTGGAAACATTGGGTGCCCTTGCCTTGCAGTAGGGGTTGGATTATCTGGATCTGAAAGACTTCGGAGCCTAATGGTAATACTCTGCAAAAACACTTAGAGCTCCTCTCCTTTACAACAATACTCGTTTATCGTGCACACAAATAATGTTCAGTATTAAATACGAATCGATCAGTAATTCAGTGGCTCTAGCAAAATGTCTCTGCGAGAGGGACTGGTGGCGGGTGCAGGTTGCTTATTAACCCTTTAGAGTCTCGGTTTGCAGATTTGAGAGAGATCGATTGCCACTCTCCCCTCCCGCCACTGCGAGAAAAATGTGCAAAGGAAAGGAAATTTGCACATCAAACAGGGGTAAGAAGGAAGAAGAACTAATTCTCTTTTGATGGGAAATTTAGAGAGGGAGGCGAGAGACTGGGGCTTGGAAATTAGATCAGGGGCGGAGGTAAGAGGGAAATGACCATCGATAATCAAACTATCTAATGTTGTTCTTTGAATCTGAGCAGTCGCGGCAGTAGATGAACTTGATTAGGCAGACACGCGAGATCAAAGCGGACAAGGTCCAACATGCCAGGTCAGTCGTCCTTCCCCCGTTCCCCTTCTCAGTGGTGGGTTAATGCAGGGAGATAAGAAACCCTTAAGGCTTAGCGCCTGACTTCCTTATTAGTATTTCATATCGCAATGCTTGAGAACCAGTGTGTTTGATCCCAAGTTGAACCTTTCTCAGGACCAAGGAATACCCCCTCTGGGGAGATAAGACACTGAGGAAAAGGAGAGCTGAAAGTGAATCAGAAAGTGAATTTGACGTCATTCAAATCAACATATAAAAAAATAAAGGATGGTGTATACAGATGTTGTCATGTTTATAAGTTGGAAATAATGATCTGTTCATTGAAAAAAAATAATGTTAGAAGCTTAGAGCCCTAGCATTAGACTACCATTGGAGTTGCTGCCTTTTTTTGGTGAGATGGGGGAAGGGGTACAGTGAATACAAATATTTATGAGACAAGAATTCTCATTCTAGAGAATAAACTTCTTTTTATTCTAATTATAATAATAAAAGATATAATACAATTATAGCAATAATGAAAGATAAGAAATGCACATAATTCTTTGTAAAAATAGTTGAGATATATTTATTTTGTGCACCTCTAACCTCTATAGGTCTAGGCTAGCTATAATTATTCCACATACTGACCTATCGGGGCCACCACCAAGTAAAGCCAGGGATGGTTTTAAGAGTAGTAAAATCCTGAAGTTGAAGGAGTAGAGAGGAAGGGTAACTAAAAAACAAATTTTGTGATGATCTGTGTTCTAGTTCCTTGAGTTTCAGAGATCATATTAGGAACATCTTCTAAAGAATTCTTTAACAGAGCCCCTAATTACACTAGTGTCTCTCCCATCACAAATTCCACCTGTCCTGGGAAATATCCTTTAGCTTATTGATAACTCCAGCTTGAAAGTTTAACATGGCATAAACTTTCTACATAAACTTCCTACATATTTTTTTTAGGGTTTTATGAACATGTGAAATAATTTAGACTTGGCTACTTCTCTAGAAATTTTTGGAACAAACTGAAATTTGGAAACAAAGAGGAGTATTTTTTTTATTGGCTTTTTAAAAATAAGTGTCAGAAATAAGTCAAAAATGAGTGTGAAAAGTTAGCCATGAACTAGGTCTGCCTGGCAGATATGGCCCTACTACTCATCAGACTTGAAGTTTACTAAGTGCAGAGGAATTATAGGGTAAAAAGGTAAAGGCAGAGGAGAATTTAGGTGCCATATTATCGCTTGCAGAATATTAATAACAATGTCAGTAATCAATGTGTTGAGCACCTTCCAAATACTAGAAAATGTGCACCACTGTCTTAAATGTACATGATGTTAAAATGTGGAGAAAAAAAATCCCCCGCCCATCAGAAGGGTGAAAATGTTTTTTCCTAGTCCTATTATCCTATTTAAATATTTAGAATCTAGAAATATGCATGTGCCACATTAAGGAACAATCTCCTTCTTTTTGAAAGAGATGGTATGTGATTAATACATTTAATGAATTTAGTTCATTAAGAGCCTAGATTCACAAAAGAAAACATTGCCTGGGGGCAAAAAGAAAAGCAGAACAATTTAATCAACAAAGGAAAAACTTTAACAAAGAGGCACGTTGCATAAATTTAATCTTGATATCTGAAAGTATATTTGTATGTCTGTTGTGGTTTAATATTCATTGAGCTTAGACAGACTCTGTTGAGTTAGAGGAGATAAGCCAAGAGTAGGATTTTAAGAGTGGGTTACCTTCCTCATCTTTCATGTTGCTCCTGAAGTTGTCATGAGTTCAGAACTAATAATGGATTGGTCAATGTCTGAGTTCCTCCTATGTGCTAAGCACTGTACCTGATGTTGTGTGATAAAAGATGAATACTCATACAATCTACCTTCAAATGATTTAGTGGACAGAGAAGATTCAAACTCACAAATTGTCCAGGTGAAAAATTATATAGGCTGTCTTCAGAGAGGGCTGAGTATGTAGCAAACCAACCCTTTGTTCCAAATGAGAAAATTTACTTTTTCTGTGGATTCTCCATTTGAAAATCCTTTCCATGATTTGGTTTGTTCACTGGCAACAAGACTGCAAGGTAGGTAAAGAGATAAAGTAAAATTCATAGTTCCATTAGCAGCCAGTTAATATTAAGTGAATGCTCATTAGTGAGGGTATATCTCAAAATATTAAAGGCAGGCTCCTTGTCCTCAGAAAGCTTTTCAGTCTGTAGTAGAGTAGCTGGGGAAACACAATATACCTACATGGGGATGGGGGTAAAAATTTTTCCAACACAGATTATATTTTGGCACATATTGGGTCATGGGGAAGAAAGAAAAAAGCCCAAGAACTATGACCAATTAGTCTCAGGAAAGAGGTTTCTGATGATTCTCTAAGTCTCTCTCATAGCTGGGTGGCAAAGGAGTGGGGAGCCAGAGCAGTTATATTTAGTTTATTAAACTTAATTTATTTAGTCCTGCAGGAAACCCTGCCTCCTATTTGATCTGGCTTAAATAGGGCCATAATTAATGCAATAAGTTTAATATTTTGTATTAGATTTTAAAATAGGTGAAACATGCTTATCAATGTGGAATTGAACCTCATAACTCAGTAAAGGCATAATACTACATACTTTCTTCATACTGTAAGTGTTGGATGACAGGCATAGAATACTTATCAACCTCTTCATCCATGAGGGAGACAGATAAATCCACTCCAAAAAATACCATGCTATTCACAAACTATTTTTCCATCTTTGTTATTTGAGATTCTCTTGTGGCTGCTGCATTTTTTAATTCCCTCCTTTCTCTCTTTTTTCCTTCCCTCCTTCCTTTCTTCTTTCCTTCTTTCTCTTTGTTAAATCAAAGGAAGCAAATTTATTGCCATTTAATTTTACTTCGCTAGGAAAACACTGAATAAATGTCATTCCTTATGGTGGGTGTTGCCAATATTTGTGTTGGTGTCAACCTTCAATTTATAGCAGGGATTCCTTATTCCCGATGTTTAATAAAAATGTTATGATTTTCTCGTTGGCCTTTAAAACATTTTGGTCTTAATGTTCTCCATGATGTGAAAAGAACTTTTAGACCCAGCCCATGTTATGACTCTCCTGAGAGCTGGATTTCTGCACTCCTCAGTACAAAGAAAAGACAAGATTTGAGGGTGATTATGTTTATTTGGTCAGTGGAGATGGCCAGCTCAGATAAATCAGGCTCCATGGTAGCTTTTTAATCTAGCTCAGAAGATGTGTTTTACTGAAGCAGGACATTAAAAACTAAGCTGATGCTTCTTAATTGCCTTAAAAAAGAAAAAAAAAGAAAGAAAAAAACTAAGCTGAGAATAGAGCTCAGAACCGAGAAACACTTGGCCAAAACTCAATGAGGATAGTGCCTAAATCAGGCATCTGCCTGCATCTTTGCTGAGGTCTTGACGCTCAGAAAGGTCTATGGTGTGAAGGTACGGGGAGTGCAGTGGCCCTCTTAAGTCTCCTAAAGGATTTAATGCTTCCAACCGCAAGGATAGGCCATTGTCGTCAGAGAGCAAGGTGTGAGACTTCCACGGAACAACCTCCACATCCAGAGAAAAATGGATTTCCTCCATGCCACTGTTTTTTATTATTACTTCCTTTACAATACAGGCATGCTCCAAGGGTCATGGCTAAGAAAGGCATCACGCCATGGGGTCAGGAGGCTGGGGCTGGAACTCTGCATACCAGGCACTTCCATGTGACAGCCATCAGATGGCTCATCAACATGGACCTTGATCAAGCCATTTAACTCTTGATGTTAGTGTTGGTTTTTCATTTATAAAATTGGATGCACAGGAGATGGAGAGGTCCCTTCTGACTACTAAATCCTCTTTCTCTCTGTCTTTAGCACTGCAAGGACAAGACCTGTTGTATTCTGGTTAAATAGGTGCATCCTGCATAAAGTAATTAGCATTGATGTCAACACTGAATATGTTGATTTTGAAGAGACTGTCATGTAAGTTTGAAGTACCTGGAGATAAGGTGAATTACTTGAACCAAGTGATTTCTAAAAAATGTGTGTGTGCGTGTGTGTGCGCGTGTGTTTCTGTGTATATATAGAGAGAGAGACAGAGAGAGGGAGAAAGAGGGAGAGAAGGAAATTGTTTTTCCGTCACAAAGTTGGTTGTAATGTTTTAGAGTTGATCTTTTTAACTATCACTAAATTTCAAACTAGTGAATTTTAATAGGACCTTGAGGTGAAAAATAGAAAACAGGACCTTGAAAACACTGCGATGTCTTGACGCCCGGTCTTAGACATGCCAGAGAGTGGACCATGATGTAGGCGAAAAATAGAACTATTAACTTGGTAGGGAAGGGAAGGGGTGTATAATGAACGCAAGGATGCTTCATCATCCTTAAGTTACACAAATACAATGTCCGGCGGAGCCCAGGAGCCAGAGGAAGGAGGCACGTGGGGAACTGCCTGTCCCGCAGACCCGAGGCTCCCGCCTGCAGCACTTCCCGGCCGGCCGGCCCTGGGCGCCCCGCACCTCGCCGAGCCGCGGACTCCCACCGTTCGCGTGCTCGGGGCAGGCTGCTCACGGTGGCTGCACTTTGGTGTCACAACCCGTCGCCAGCATACAGTAGTGTAAAATGAAGCTTGTTTAAGGACTCTCTTTGATGAGGGAAGATCAAACGGCCCGGGGACCCCCGGTCTTAATCAGACTTGAGCCAGGATGGCATTTTCACAAACAGTCCGTTTGCTCGGCTTTGAGCAGACTGTGCTCAGCACATTCATCCGGCTGCCGGGCGGGTAATCCGGCTGAAGCTCCTTGCCTGGTCGCAAATCCATTCACACTACAATGGCTGCTGTTGGTTTGCTGTGACAGTTCATGGGCAAATAAATATAGGGCCTTTCTGACTTAATTAGAGGCGGGTGAGGGGAAAGGCGACGGAGGGGAAGATTAAAGCTCTGAGGGACTTCAGGCTCCGCTGTGTCTCCGCCGTCTGGCGGGAAGTGGGAGAAACCCGCTCTTCTGCTGCCCCCTGGTGGAGCTTCCGCAGAAGTTCTTAGAAGGGAAAATAAAAGTATTATTTAATAAAAGTAATATTAAAAGTATTGAATATTAATTAATCCTGTAGTTTACTCTTGGAAGAGATTTACTCGACAGGTTTAACCACTTGTGTGTTGTGTACTTTCTGCACTTCTTATGCTGCAAATTATTTGAAGCTAAATATTCTCTTGTCTTTCTTAATATTCCATATAATGCCTCGTTCATAGAATAATTTAAATCTGCCCATGTTAGAACTAAAATGATAACGTCTAGTAGTGTATTCTAAAAAAAAAAAGGAACTTGGATCCAAGGCATAGGTTCTCAATAAATTTTTGTTTAGTTCGACTGACGTTAAAGGGCTCTATAGTGGGTTCCTGGATAAAAATTTCTGGGTCTCCAGATTATTATACACATCGTGTTATAGGGAAATCCTACACCAAACAAGTTTTAGGAAAGTTCATACATGTCTAACTATTCAAGGAGAACAAAAACGTCCAAATGTTATTTTTCATTTATTTGAATAAGAAAATAATAATTTCAGATTTTCATTTTCAAAAAGATGATGCAAGCCTAATGCAAAACAATCGTTAAAATACCCTACTTAATACTTCCATTTCATTAGAGCCAACATGATGTACAAGTAGAAAAGGAATGAAAAAAAATTAATAAAACAGCATACTGGAAGTACAGCTCCTGAGATAGGTGTAGCTGTTGACATATATGTTAATGGAAGTTATGCATTTTATTATTTAATAGCTAATAATTTTAAATAAATAATTTTATTCCCCAAGTTTTTCTTATAGCTCATTATTCTTGAAGAGTTCTGGAAGAAAAAAAAGTTCCTTTATTATTAGGATTTCTTTTTTCTTTTTTTTTTTTTTTGAGACAGAGTCTCACTCTGTTGCCCTGGCTAGAGTGAGTGCCATGGCATTAGCCTAGCTCACAGCAACCTCAAACTCCTGGGCTCAAGCGATCCTACTGCCTCAGCCTCCCAAGTAGCTGGGACTACAGGCATGCGCCTCCATGCCCGGCTAATTTTTTCTATGTATTTTTAATTGTCCAGATAATTTCTTTCTATTTTTTTTTTTTTTTTTTTTTTTTTTTAGTAGAGATGGGGTCTTGCTCTTGCTCAGGCTGGTCTAGAACTCCTGACCTCAAACAATCCACCCACCTCAGCCTCCGAGAGCGCTAGGATTACAGGCACACCAGGCCGGCCTATTATTAGGATTTCTTTTAATGATGAAAGGATTCTGGAAGATGTGTGAGAAATGCCATCTCTAAACATTCGATTCAATATTTATTGCGCACTAAATGTTTAATGTTCAGTTAGATGCTAAGTAAAAAATTGTATGCTATTATTTTAGCACTGTATTCTAAAATATGTCCATAAGAATGACCTTAAAGCAAGCAGCACTTCTTACTTGAAAAGTGCTTGAAAAGTTGAGCAATCACAACTTCTCAAAATGTCATTAATGTTTTAATTATACCCTGTCCATATTCGTGGTTGAGCTATGGTCTCCATCATATCTCTATCTTCTCACAGTATTACTGCTATCCAGTTGCTTCTTTCTATTTACAACAAGAAAAGCACTCTTTAAAGTAAGCTCTAAGTTGAACGAATGAGTGAAAAGCATCTTGCAAATATCAATAACTATGTGAATTTAGCTTAACCACAAACTTAGGTAGAAGGTATGGAGGTGTCAAGGCAGAGAGCAGAGTGATAAATTAGCTTTCTATCAGGAGAATATCTTTTTTTTTCCTTTTTGCTAATACCATTTTCTATTGTCATTTGCATTGGCTAATAATTTTAGAAGGGAACTGTGGCTAGAGCTGTGAAGTCCAAAGGTTTAAAGTGTATGTTTTCTTTGTATTTAGAGTTTCTGATTTGCAGGAAAAGTACTAAATTTGTTTAGAAAATTACCTTGCTATGGTTTCATTGACAGCCAAAATCAGAACAATAATTAGGTAAATAAATAAATAAGTGGAGCTTTTACTTGCAAGTGTAAGGAATGGGAAAGAAACAATAGATTTCCTTCACGTTTTTGTGCTTTTTGAAAGGCAAGTATTAGTCAATTAAAGATGCTTTTTTTCCTTAAGCACTCTACAGGCTTGTGATTTTTAATATTCATTAAACTAAAACCACTTTCGGCTTTAGCTTTAAATCCCTGATTTCCAATTTTTGCTTATTTCTATGAATACTCTCATATTGGGCAATGTATTAGTCAGGGTTTTCCACAGAAACAAAACCAACAGGATATATATATATATATGTAAATATATAGGAAGAGATTTATTGTGGGAGTTGGATCACATGATTGAGAAAGCTAAGAAGTCCGATGTTATGCCTTCTGAAAGCTGGAGAACCAGGACTGCTGGTGGTATAATTCAGTCTGTGTCCAAAGTCCTGAAAACCCTGGGAACAAATGGTATTAACTCTCAATTCGAGGCCAAAGTGTGGGGACGCTGGTATAAATAATGGAGTCCAAGGGCCTGAGAACTAGGAGCTTTGACATCTGAGAGCAGAAGATGGATGTCCCTGCTCAAGAAAGGAGAGAGATTTGCCCGTCCTTCTATTCGTTCTATTCTGGCCCTCAGTAGATTGGATGATGTCTGCCCACATTGGAGAAGACAGCTTCTTTATTCGGTCCATTGATTTCAAACGTTAATCTCTTCTGGAAACACCCTTACAAACACATCCAAAATACTGTTTTACCAGCTACCTGAGCTTCCCTGAGCCCAATCAAGTTAACGCATAAAATTAATCATCAAAGGCAATTTCAAGTAAAAAAATGTGATTCCACTGTGGAGGTGGAAAGAGGTGCTCACAGTTATACAGTATTTCCACCATACAGATACAATTGATGTCAATAACCTCAAGAACATAGGCAATAGTAAAATAAAGTAAAACATTTAGGTAATGATGAGTTTTGAGAATTCATATATTTTATATATTATTTATATATGATAACATTTATATATTATATAACACATTTTAATAATTGTAAATTAATGTGATTTAATTTTTTAAAATAGCAGCCTGTGGACGTTATATGTCCCAGGTGGCCATTAATCCCAAGCTCAGCTTCACCAGGCTCAGGAAATGTTCTCAAAACAAATACATTTTCAGTGGCCCACTTCTCAGGGTTCCTACTTTCTCTTAGAGTTTTGGTTTGGTTGTCTTAATATGGTGTGTGTGTGTGTGTGTATGTGTGTGTGTGTGTATACACATTTATATATATAAATTTTATATAAATATAAATATTAAATATATAAATATTAAATATATGTATATATTTACCCTAGCAAACATATGTAAAATTTTTTTCTAGGAAACATACCGGTGAGTAGAAGTGCTGAGTTGTAGAATAGGAACATTTTCAACTTTGTTAAGTATTGCAAAATTATTCAAATTGTTGTGAAAATGTCCATCTGCACCAGCAGTATATAAGAATTTTACATTGATCTACACTATTTAACCAACATTTGCTGTTTTTAAACTTCAATTTTCAAATCTGATAAATGGAAATGGTTTCTTTTAGTTTTTCAATTTATAGTTCTTGATTATTAATGAGGTAGAGTATATATCCATATATTCCTATTTTTTGAGCAAGAAGACAGAGCCTAACTGATTAGGCTAGTCTACCTTGATACATACACAGATAAGGATAGTTCAAGAAAGGGAAATTTTAGGCTACTCTCTTCAGATCATAGATAGAAAGGTCTCAAATGTAACACTGGCACATCAAAAAACACCACTGTATTAAAAATTTATGTCATGACAAAGTTTAATTCATGCCAAGGAAACACCGGCGGTTTAATATTAGAAAGCTATAACATCTTCTGCCAGTTTGACCACAGTGACAGATTAAGAAGAAAGCCATGTGACCATCTTAACATATGCTGAAAAAGAATTTTGACTTTTAAAGTGATTGACAAACTAAGAGCTTTGTTAATATGATAATGTGTATGTGTATAAAACCTGTATCAAACATGTAATGATGAAATTTAAAATCAGATAAAAGGCAAGGATGCCAACTGTAATATAATAATATTATTACATATTTACTTGGGATCCTAACAAGCCCATTATGTTAAGAAAAGAAATTAGTGATTGGAAGTAGGAAGAATTAAATACGATACTTCATTATACAGGGATGATAATATTATCTTTAGAAATAACCCAAGAGGTAGACAAACAAATTAGTAAAATTTCAGCTAGGATGCTGGATCTAAGTGAAATGCACAAAAAAATAAATTGAATTTCTCTGTGCCAATAAAGAATTCAAGAGTATAATATTTTAAGATGGCTGACTTGAGACACCAGCTGCCAGAGAGTCTCAGCAAGGAGAAGTTTTAGATGAAAGAGAAAAAAACGAACAAACAGACAAGCATAGACTGGATGAAGGTCTGAAGGAAGGGTGCCAAAACCTTCAGAAGACTCCATGGGAAGAAATTGCAGAGCAGAACAAGAAGGAGCAAGATATCTACAAAGATCAATCCCTGAGAGGCTTGGAGTCCAGTGAGAAGGGTAGGTTTGTTTCTCCCTCCTCTACATCTCCGACAGTTGTTGGGATCCCAAGCTACTGGAGAGATTTTTCTGCCTCCATGAGGCCAGAAGTTGCTGCTGCCAGTAAGCTGGGAGCTTCTCATGGACAGGGCACCAGGCTCCTAGACCCCCTGGGGCGCTTCCCACCCCACACACTCCAGCCAGGATGGCAGGTGCCCTATTGATTCTCTGTGCACTGTGCACTTTTGTCCTCCCCAGGGGGCTTCAACTCTTCAGGTTTCATCTTGCTCATTCCCACACAGACATTTTGTAACTCTGGGCCAGACTGCAGGAGCCACAGGAGTCCAGTGGGTCCCAGCTGACCTGCATGACTCCGGTGCCTGGACATTCTGGGCGGATTGCCTCCCAGGGAGAGGGTTGGAGATGACCAGAGTGCTAGCATTTCTCCATCCAGACTCTTTTTCTTCCCCAAATCCACCCATGGCTGCTGAGAAAGACAATTGAGCCAACAAACGAAGGCTTCCACAGAGAGCGGGGCTCAGGCCTTTCTTCTTGGGGTCCTGCAGCAGACTGAGGCGTGCTCAGTCTGTGAGCTCGCAGCTCGCTGGCTCTCCCTGGTGCTGCCTGCCTGGCAGTTCCACCAGATCAGGGCCTGCCCCGAGGCAGAGGGACATCAATCCTGCCAGGGTACCCTGAGGACAACTTGGAACCAGTGCACTTCTCCCTGGCATGGGTAGGGATTACTTTTCTTGGTCTTGGGAGGCAAGGGAGCCCACAAGGGCAAATCTGGGGGAAGAGCGCAGTGTGGGTCCCAGCTGTGGTGTGCTTGCAGGACACCTCTTCCCCCATGGGAGGGCTGCACTCTCAGCTCAGACCAGGATGCTGGGCGGGGAAACTTCCAGCCCTCAGCACAGTTGTGGTTGAGCTTGGCTGCCTTGGGCTCCTATGTGCCAGCAGATGCTGGTGAAAGACCATGGAACAGAGGAGGGAGAAAGGAGCGAGCCCCATTGTAGACAGCCAGATTGTGAATCTCAGATGGCCCCTCCTCCACCAGCAGACTTTCTGGTTGGGTGGGGCAACTTCAACTCCTCCCTGGCAGCCTTGCCCAGAAGCTGGGAGCAGACCTTTGACCTCTGCCAAAACAGCTACCTTTCCAGCTTTTGTGGAGCCTGAGTGCAAGCTCACCCAACCCAGCCCCGCCCAGCTGCACTCCCGGACCCACCTCTGCTTTGGCAGAGAATAGGACTCATCTGAAGTTCCAGGGCCCCACCCACTACCTGGGGCATTCGAGCATTTCTCCTGAGGTACCAGAGCCAGTTGCAGGATCCAAAAACAGCATTGCAGCTTGTTCCTTCTGGCACCACCCACTGGACTGGGAGGTCCATTTGCATGCCCTTTACAGCATTTACTGACTAAATTTTACAGGGTTCATGGGGATCCAAGGAGTGGCCATTTGGGAGAGCACCTACACCTCCCCACAGAAAAACTGTGCTGCTAGATAAGGGCAGGGCAGAAAGATCCCAACCTAGGGCCTTAGCATGCAGGCATTTAAGCCCCTCCTCCATAAACAGCCCTCCTGGCTTGGAGAGCTTGTCCTGACCCTCCTACCAGTGGCTCCCCCTAGTGGCTGGAAAAGCAACTTCTGAGTCCTGCTGAGGCTTTGCAAAGCCTTTCAGGCTCCCACAATCCAGCTACAATTTGTTGTGTTTTTTTTTTCAGACAGAGTCTCACTCTGTTGCCCAGGCTAGAATGCCGTGGCGTCAGCCTAGCTCACAGCAACCTCAAACTCCTGGGCTCGAGTGATCCTCCTGCTTCAGCCTCCCAAGTGGCTGGGACTACAGGCATGCGCCACCATGCCCAGCTAATTTTTTCTATTTTTAATAGAGACGGGGTCTCACTCTTGCTCAGGCTGGTCTCGAACTCCTGAGCTCAAATGATCCTCTCACTTGTTTGTTTACTTTTAATTTTTAAAATTTTTTTAGATTTAAGGGATACATAATGCAGATTTGTTATATGGATATAATGTGTAGTGGTGAAGTCTTGTCTTTTTGTGTAGCCCTCACCCAATTAGTGTAGGTAGTACTCATTAGGTAATTTCTCACCCCACACCCTTGTCCTACTCTCCCACTCTCCTGCCCTTCTGAGTCTCCAAAGTCTATTATTCCACTCTCCATGTCCATGTGGACTCATTATTTAGCTCTCCCTTATAGTGAAAACATGTAGTATTTGGCCTTCTGTTTCTGAGTTATTTCACTTAATGGCCTCCAGTTCCATACATCTTGTGGCAAAACACATGATTTCATTCTTTTGTATGGCTGAGTAGTATTCCACAGTATATGTCTTAGCCAGTTTTGTGTTGCTGTAAAAGAATACCTGAGGCTGGGTAATTTATAAAGAAAAGAGGTTTATGTGGCTCACGGTTCTGCAGGCTGTACAAGAAGCATGGCACTAGGATTCACTTCTGGTGAGGGCGTCAGGGAGCTTCTGATCAAGGCCCAAGGCCAAGGAGGAGTAGGAGTGTCACATGGCGAGAGAAGGAGCAAGAGAGAGCCGAGGAGGAGCAGTCTCTTTTAAACATTCAGCTCTCAAGTGAACTAATAAAGCAAGAACTCACTCATTATCTCATTATGGAAGGCACCAAGCTGTTCATGAAAGATCTGCTCCTGCTCCCATGACTCAAACACCTCCCACTAGGCCCCACCTCCAACATTAGGGATCAAATTTCAGCATTCAATTTGGAGGAGAGAAACATCTAAACTCTACCCGTATTTATTCGAGCGCTGTCTTGAAAGTATCCAGCCATTGTTAATATATTTTTCATATTACATGGCTGGATACTTTCCGGACATACCTTTCATACACACACATGCATATATATACATATTTATATATAAAATGTATATACATACACACATATCACATTTTATTTATCCAGTCTTCCCTGGATGGACACTTTAGGTTGATTCCATACTTTTGCTATTGTGAATAGTGGTACAATAAACATAATATAAGTGCAGGTATTTTTTTGACATAATAGTTTTTTTTTCTCTTTTGGGCAGATACCCCGTAGTGGGATTGCTGGATCAAATGGTAGTCCTATTTTTAGTTCTTTGAGAAATCTCCATACTGTTTTCCATAGAGGTTGTATTAATTCACACCAACAGTGTATAAGAATTTCCTTTTCTTCACATCTTTGCTAACATCTACTGTTTTTTGACTTTTTAATAATGGCCATTCTGACTGATGTTAAATGGTATCTCATTGTAGTTTTAATTTACATTTCTCTGATGATTAGTGATGTTGACTATTTTTAGTATGTTTTTTGGCCATTTGTATGACTTTGAGAAATTGATAAAAATAGACAAATGAGACTTAAGCTAAAAAGCTTCTGTACAGCAAAAGAAATAATCAACAGAGTAAACAGAAAATCTAAAGAATGAGAGAAAATATTTGCAAACTATGCATTCAACAAAGGCTAATATCCAGAACCAACAAGGAACTCAACCAAACAAGAAAAAACAAATGACCCCATTAAAAAGTAGGCAAAGGACATGAACAGTTTTCCTTGAATTAAGTGGTAAATTATCCAAACATGTAACTTTTTAAATGCTATCTTTGTATTCCTGATATCAGCTACTTTTAAAATGTATACATTGATTAGCTTTTCTAATATTTTGATTAGGGTTTTTGTGTCTATGTTGATGAGAAAGATTGAGACAAAATCATTTTATCTTTTCCTTCTACTTGAGTCTGGTTTTGGAATCAAGGTTATGTCAGCCTAATAAAATAAGCTCAAGTTTATTTCTTTTTCCTCAATTCCCTGGAAAACAGTCTGAGATTTAAATTCTTTTTCCTGGAATTAGTTTCGAATTATAAATGAATTATAAATTATAAATGAAGTTTGCATATTCAGCGTCTTCTGCCATGGCATCCTAGATCAGCGTTGTGTGATAGAACTTTCTAGGATGTTAGAAATGTTCTGCATTTGCACTGACCTATAGGGTAGCCATGAGTCACATGTGGCTAGTGTGACTGAAGAACTAAATGTGCGTGACACATTTAAGGTTATGACTGAGAATCTAAGGGTAAGTCTGTAAGCACATGTGAGTAACTTGAGTGATCACACAATCAATCCATTTATCTCAAATTTGTAATCGATTCCTAGTGTCATACTTGAATGACTGTACACTGATTTACTTTCACTAAAATTAACATGTACAAGATGTGACAGTGGTGTGGAGGCAACATCCTCACTATCACTGACATCCCCTCCCCTTGCCACATCCCTGATGATCGTGAGTGTTGATCTACATGCTTCTCCTAAAACTGTGTGATTAATACAAAAAATAACCTTCAGGATCAAGAAAGATCATTCTAAGATCAAGGGTATGAAACTCATAGAACTTAAGGAATGGATGTTAAAAGCTTATGTTACAATTCTTTTTGTAGTTGAAATTAATGGATGTGCTATAGTGATATAGTATTTTTTTCTGTTTCAATAAAACACAGTTGTTTTATTGACTCAGTCTGAAAAAGTTAACTGGACAGAATTTCTAGTTTTCATCAAACAAAGGGTTTTCAACTCACTGTAACTGGCAATGTGAAGTGAACAAGACAAAAACAATCAAATTAAAGGAATCTTTATGCTGCAGCCAGTTTTAATTTGTGCATCATATACCACAGTAAGGAACAAAGGGATGGAGGAAGAATATATTTACCAGGGTTTTGGAGAGTTAAGTTTGTTGCAATCACATTGTTCTCCAAATCTATATTCTCTATGCATATAACGAAGCCAAGGGATAATATGAACAAACCTTAGACAACGACCCATGAAGTTGCTCTTCATATTATATAGTTACCTCCTAGCATGCAGTAATATACAAGAATTATCCCTTTGATTGCTTGCCTAGTTCAGAGTTTGACTAAATATAGCCCATAAAAAGGTTGTGTGGTGGTGGTGGTAATGGGGCACAGAAACCTGCTAATTTCTGGGTTTGTGTGAGTATCTATATTTGCTTTGCTATTCATTGAATATCTATATTTGCTTGTGCTGTGCACTGGGTGGCCAAACATTATTCCAACTGAATTCTTTAATTTGTTGGATTAGTTTTATATTAGATCATAATTATTTCATGAAGAATGCTTGGATTATAAATACTTTCTACATTGTTATCATGACATTCTACAATAGCACTACATGGTATTTCAATTCTAGTAGGATACATCAATTTTATTCTTGGAATCTCGTCTGGAATTAAACATCAACTAAGTTCAAAAGTAATTATTTTTTTATTTCAACTCTATAAAGTATACAACAGGCACTCGGCAATTACAGCTGCAGGAAAAATACAGAGCAAATCAAAGCAGGTTAAGTTTATGAAAAAGTTTTTAATCTACATCAAAAGAGTGCAAGTGGTCAATGACCATTTGATGACAGTTTGTTGCATTCTGACTAACGAAGGACTCTTTCATGTAGAACAAATTGTAAGAGGACAATCAAATAACCATAGCTGTAAGAATACAAAAGAAATGACCAGTTGTAAAAACATCATACATTGAAATACATTTGATAGATGATGCTTAAAGAAATGTCCTTTTACTCAGAAAGCCCCAATCTCTGAGTCACTGTCAAGGTCCCAGAACTCTGTCTGTTGATGCAGGGGCAGATAGAGAGGAGGGCTAACAACACACTTTTAATGTTTTGCTTTCTAGGTCTATTGAAAACTTGCCTCATAAATGGTTTGCATATACAAGAACTCAGAGAAAGCATCCTGTTTTGTTGAGTGGTGCACCAAAGTACTTTTTCATCATTGGTTTCAGAACGAGGCGTGGTAAGCAGTCATTTCCAATTTTTCTTTTGGGTTGGACCATTGCTAATGGAGTCTATAAAATGAGATACGTTAGAACTTGACTGCACTAATTTTTTTACAGAATCTGCACAGCTTAGCAAAACAGGAATACCTGTATACAGACTGATAGTATGTCATATATTAATTTGACCTGCACATACATTTATACATTTCACAGAAATGACGCTGTATCTCATTAACAGATACACAGCTCTGGTACATTTAACAGAAATAAGAGAACAACTTCATCATTTCTGTAATTCATCAATATTATATAATAAAGGCTTATAAATTGTCAGCAGAAAGAACTGTAAAACGCAGCAAGCTAAGAAAGGACAACATTTTGAGGTGTGTTTGTCTTTGTCATGCAGCATAACACCAAATTTGTTTTTTTAATAGGATGCCATGAATTTAAGGCACTTGCAACAATGCCAGATAGCCAGGTCATGTTCTAAACTATGGGACAGATGAATAACAGTACAGTTGACATAATTTTCAATAATACTGACAATTATGACATTAATTCAAGTCTACTTGGACCTAAAAACATTATTCAATACAAATAAAATGAAATAATAATGCTGTGAAACACTAAAAAAAGTTATATGTACCACAAAATATCACACAAAAATATCTATTTACATAAATATTTGTCTGTGGTCCTATTGTGAAAGAAAATGTTGTTATGAATAATGCACAGATCACCTCTATTGTATGAGATCAGTTCTAATATCCTTGTTTTCAGTATGGTAGCTGACCTTGTTAAATTTAAGTTCACCATCATTTTAGTCATTTAGAAATGAAACAAGAAAAATTCAATAGTTGAGTTTATCTATTATTATACATGTGTAATTCACATGCATATTCCATAATTTTAAGTAAAAATTATGATTTGTAAAGAAAGGAATCAAATTTGTTTTAAATGCTATATGGATCTGACTCATTTCTTAATAATAAAGAAGATATAAAAATCATTTGTAGCAATTTTCCAGAAATCATTTTCTCCAATGCATTCAATCTATCTCATATATTATGATGTTCCTTCTTTTGGCAGTTTTCAGTTTTCCTGTGATTCAAGATACACAGAAAGCCCTTATTTCCCATACTCAAAGTATTAACAAGAAAGTCAGTTAACAGATCAAACAAGTTGGCACTATTCTAACTTATCCAGATGTTTTTAAGTGTAAGAAAATAGAGGGGGTATGAAAAATTCAGAAATAAAATGAGATGCACTTTATGGAACTGACCATGAATTTTAGCCCTAGAATCTTCATTAAGACAAGATTTAAATCCTTAAAATGCAATGTTGAAAATTAGATGAATGTTTTCTGTTAGCTAATTCTTGGAAGATGTAGTTCACTTTTATTTTTTTGGTGATTGCTTTAGACAGCCTAATGCAATGCCACTGGTGAAATGAATGAAGATGCAGTAACAAATGGCAGAAAGACCTACAGTTACATTGTGCTGAATGCTACTTCTTCCTTCTCCATAGAATTTATTCATAGCAGTTGTCTTAGACTTGAACCATATTTCCAAAATCCACAGTAAGTGCTTATCTCTGGCACTACGAAATTTTTGAAAAGTTACAGGAGCAAATTCTCCTTCCTAATGACAAGGTAAATTTAATATTTTAGAAAGCATGCCTAAACCACACTATTTTTCAACAAAAATTGCTGAACATTGACTATAATGTTGAAATTATATATTTTAAAAGCCCAATTAAAAGAAATATAAAACGTCTGAAATAGCATTCATAGCTGGATTTCAGGTTGATATGTTTAATTTTATTTTCTGAAATCTGTAGAAGAAAGTGGATGCCTTGGGGAAATGGATTGATTTTGAGAAATTGTTTGTAATGTACGGAAGACTCCAATAACACAAGAATAACGATAACATCTGAGGATCAAAGTTTTAATCGAATTTTTTTCTAATTATATATAATATACCCCTAGTACTTTTGTCCTCCAAATTGCTTTAGAGTATTATATTTTGATAAGATACCATATCCTAAAGTAGTTTTGAGTATGAAAAATCCAAACTATTAATAAACTCATAATATATACCTTCTTAGCTAGGTTATAATGATCTAACAGGACATATTTTTTTACAGAAATGTCCATAGTTGATTGATTTTTTTAAAAAAACTCTCTACTGGAATAAAGCAAACCTCAATTTTATATACCAAATTCATACACAGTTCTAAATTAGGATGACAGCTTGAAAGGCTATAGACTTTTCTGGGTAGGTACAATGATATTTTGTCCAGGAAAAGCTTCCAAATGACTGTGTTACTTACGACAGCTAATAAGAGTCTACTAGCCAGCCAACAAAGGACTCAGGTTAATTTGCTGTTTCTTTTCCCCATGTGAAAAAAGCAAATCAGTTTGATTATGTTCAAATCTGGTCTTTCCTAAGTAGTATGAAATTTCAGGATTTTAATTTTTCTGTTCTATTTAACTAAAATTTATTTTTTAAGAAATCAGCTTCCTGTTTTCCTCTCTACCCCCTACTGCAGCAAATACATGGACTCACATTGGCTCATTCATAAAAAAAGGTAGTCAACATCTGGCCAGGTTCTTGTCTTGTTCCCTGACCTCAAATAAGTAACGTTCCTGTTCACGGTCAATAACTTTGACTTTGTGCTTTCTTTGTCTTTTCTTCTTCTTTTTTGTTTTTTTGGTTCAGGCCTAAGACAAGAAGCTAGTTCAAATAAGTTTTTAATCACCTTTGTCTCTCAACCCTAGACTATGTTGTATAAGTGAAATCTGACAGGAGTTTGATTTAATAAATTTAGTGAAAATGCTTGAGTCTCTGGCTACACATGTAATGATTAGAATTTGTGTTGTCTGTTCAGACACTGACATTTACAGATGAAAGATATACATAGCACCTATATAGTTTTTAATTTATTTTTTGGATAGGTTTTAATCCCTCCCCACCCCACCCTACTCCAAGGGTTTATTTTTTATAAAAGGGAATACTTTAAGCCTCAGTTTGAGGGTATGTTAGGTAATAAATAAAACCAATTGGCTGCTAGTCACTTACTTCCAGGATCATCTTTAAGCACAATTTTTTTTTTTTTAATGAAATGGTTTTGTGAATTGCTTTTTTTTCCCACTCCGTCATGCCAATTTATCAAAGCAAACAAATAAATATCATGCATTATTTTCAATCCTCTGTGAAAACGCATAATACCTGTTATGAGAGGTCTCAGCAAAATCCATAGCAGTTGTGCTTTTATCATATCAATTTTTAAAATCTGTCAGAAAGAAAAGGTAACATTCAGTCTTGTCATCAGCACTGCTGGGAAATAAAATCATGAAACTTCTAGCACTGGTTGGACATGAACTCTCTGACCAACAGATGTGTGGTCCTCTTTTGTACGGTATATACACCGGCTTGCAGTAAGAGATCCCGCAACCTTCACTTGCAGAAAGGGAATAGCCCAGTTTCTGTACCATAGTAATCTATCGTACCCAATATATTATTCTTTCATCTTCTTGAAAATTCTAGCAAAGTACAGACTTTTTTACTAGATTGAAGTGTTTCCTATAGTCTTTCAAATTATAATCAGAGCAAAGCAAGATCATCGCAACAATAGAAAACATTTCTTTACTGGTGAAAGGCTTTGCTTCAGGACCACCATGTCGACTGCTATTTTAGGTTCAAACAGAAAACATGTAAAGAGCACTATTGTCATCTAAGCAATAAGTCCTAATGCCACTGTAGTTACTGGAGCAGCATCGATCAAAGGCATCATGGTGACCCCGAGCACTAGTCTTCTCTCTTTCCCTCAGGTTTGCTGGCAGCTGTGTCTCAGAAAAAGCTGTCTTCAGCAAGGCAGAAGCAGGTAAGAGAAATACATTTAGAAGTCTATGTCCCATCCTGAGTTGTCATCAGGTGGTGGCTCATCATTGTCCTCAGGGAAACTGTCAAAATTGCTTGTGTCTGTGGGTGATGCAACCTGTGAGCAGGAGAAAATGAACAGTAAAGGGTTCTGAATTTTTTTTAATGGAATTCCAAGCTGACTTAAAAAAAAACTCTTTATTCATTCCCTATTCAATGACTACTTTTTTCTGAGTGTCTACTACACAGTGAGTATTGTGGTTTGTCTTGAGGGTAAATGTGGTGAGTAAAAATAGAAATGGTTCTTATAGTCATGGAGTTTATACCTAGTAAACAACAAATTGTGTGGTTAAAACGAATAATCACAAAAATCTCTATATAATTCACAAACCTATATAAAATAACAAGTAATCACGTATATATACATATGTAAAAATAATAAACTTCATCTAGCTCTATTAAAAATATATAAGATGCCACGAGAATATAAGAGTGATCATGTAAAAACTCTTTGTAAAAGTATTATTTTTTATTTTGATTTTAATTAATTAATTAATTTAGAGACAGGGTCTTGCTCTGTCACCCAGGCTGGAGCGCAGTGGAGCCATCATAGCTCACTGCAGTCTTGAACTCCTGCTTTCAAGCAATGATCTTCCAGCCTCAGCATTCCAAGTAGCTGGGGCTATAGGTATGCACCACCACACCCTGTTGTTTTTTTTGTTTTCTTTTTGTAGAGTCTCGCTATGTTGCCCAGCCTAGTCTCAAACTCCTGGCCTCAAGCAATCCTCCTGTCTTGGCCTCCCAAAGTACAAGGATTATAGGTGTGAGCCACTGCACCCAAACAGAAAAGTATTATTTTAAACCTAAGAATTAATAAATTCAATAAAGAGGGTATAGCACGTGGATAAAGAGCCTAAGGTGAGAGAGAGCTCTACACTTTGAAGTAGTCAAAAAAAGCCAACATGACTTCTGTGTGAGAGGAGAGTGGAATGAGGTAAGGATGGAGAAGTAGGCAGGAGCCAGGTTATGTAGGGCCTTGTAGGGCATTTTAAGGATTTTGTGTGTTTATTCTAAGTTTAATAAAAAGCCATTTCTAAACTCAAGCAAAATTCTTGCAAATTTCCCGTGCAAAGTTCAATCTGTAGAGCATCAGTAAAAGCCCATTTAATATTACTATTAAGGAGACCCCTGATAAATTTAGGTTAGACTAATTTAGATTTAATATTTATCCCTCCCAGCTTCTTATTCTACTACTCTTCTAAAAACAAAACTTCATGAATGCAATTAACATCTGTGATGCGAGACATGGTAATGGTAGTTTTGTTTTGTTCATGAATATATAAATATTAGCAAAGAAATAAATCTTAGAGGTAGGGAAAATGGAGCCTGGTGTGTGGGTGGTGCAGTGTCTGTAGTCCCAACTACCCAGGAGGCTGAGGCAAGAGGATCACTTGAGGCAAGGAGATACAGGCTAACCTGGGCAAAATAGCAAGACCCTGCCTCCAAAAAAAAAAAAAAAAAAAAAAAAAGTAGGGAAAAGGATTCTGTATAAAGAGCAATTTTGAGGTAGTCCTAGAGAGAGGAAGCACATAAATGACAGTCCCAGGACCACAAAGCAGTCCTCGCCCCCTTAATTAAGATGCAGCACATTTTATTAAATAGATATGATACTGAGTAAAAATATAAATTCAATTAGTTGAAATCTATTTCAGGTTAATATAGTCTAAGCAGTGCACTTGGTGGACTGGGTATTTAACAACAAACCTGATGTTTTAAGCGAAGAGAGTTAAAAAAGGAGAATCTTTTTTCTTTTATTAATAGAACCTGATGGAAGGATGAAAAGACACAATTTTGACTGGGAGTGCTTCAAAGTACTACGGGGGGAGGGCAGGAGGAATTATGTGGGGACATAAATGAACAACATTGGCCGAAAATTGGTAGCTGCCGACACTGGCTGCTGCAGATTCATTCTACTCTTTTGTCTGCACCTGTGTATGTTTAACATCTACTATTCTAAATGTTAACTTTTATTCATAAATAAAAGAAACTTGAATTAAAATGAATAGTTAAAAAGAGAAGGGTAGAATGCATATACAGTAACCATCCCCCAATTTATCTGCTTTTAAGCTTAGATTTTAGAATGCGTCACTATTTTAATGTGATACTTCTCCTATAGTTTATTTAATCTGATGCTAGGATAAAACTTTAAAAATAACAGATCTTTGTTGACTGACGTAAATACCATCAAGCGTCTCACACAATGATAAGCTGGAAAGTATACTTACACTTGGTATTATAGGAGGTGTCAAGGTGCCTTTTCTTAAGCCTTCCCAATTAAAGCCCTCGAACCATCTAGGAAAGGGAAAAAAGTAGACAGTTAAAGGCATTTTACCTCAGCCTAAATCTCATTTCAACATATCAATGTACATGACTGACAGAAAGCATTTAGGCAAACGTTTTCATGTGACAACAATGTTTTCTATTTAACTGCAGACTTTTTTCGATTAGCTTATTTTATAAAATCCATATTTTAAAAAAGTATAATTATCAAATTTTAAATACCAGTTAACATGCAACTCTTTTTCTCTTTTAATTTCAACCATAAAGTCTGCACGACTTTGTTTCTACACTATAATTATAATTTAATAAATGTCATAACATGCTCGGCCCTGTGCTTTAGGGGATATTTTATTTTAAAAAGATAGAATCAGGGCATAAAAAGTCAGGGCAGAAAATGAACTTTCCATCTTTGCCACTGATTCATGGTGCAGTCTCAACTAATTAACCTTTTCACATCACTGTATTGGTCTCTACATATTCCATTTTCCTCCTTTCTTTTTTAATACAATGAAGGTATTTCAAATATAGCTTTTTTTGTATAAATGA
The DNA here is from genome assembly GCA_004363605.1 of Indri indri. Lineage (NCBI taxonomy): Eukaryota > Metazoa > Chordata > Mammalia > Primates > Indriidae > Indri > Indri indri. Next base: position 100,232 of record RJWJ010001511.1, on the reverse strand, counting down.
GGACCAAATAACACTAAGGGGTTGTTTTTTTGTTTGTTTTAGTTCTGTTTTATGTCTTTGAAGGGTTTCACCATTAGCAAATGCTTCCAACAAATTCTTAGCAGGCCTTTCAGATATTCATAGATATTTTAGTAAATACATTCCTTTGATAGGGATGTGAATTTCCTGTGAGTGTTACACAAACAGACTAATGAGAGACAAATCAGTTTGGGCTTAGTTTAGCTTTGGAACATCCCAGCCAACATAGGAAAGGTCTGATATTTAAGATGTTGCTCTTGTTTAAAAAAACTATATTTTGTACTTACTTTTTCCTCTTGTTATATCATCTAATTAGGAAATAATTTTAAAAAATATATTTTACCTTTAGTCTACGAAATGAGGTATGACATAGTGGAGGACTTTTGTTTTTAATATTCCGGTAGATAATAGAAGCCCCAAATTAAAAATGCACATTTCCTCTTTGTGCCAGAGAGGGAAAAAAAAAAAGCTAGTTAAGTGTGAGTTGGGTGAAACTGAATTCAATGAGTTCATTGTTTGGAATGTCACAGGGTTGTTTGATATATCCAAATAAAGTTCCAGACATACAACGAGAAAGGCCTTTAAAAGACTATTTTACACTCTCTTTTTGGAGGTTCCCATAGTCTAATTGTATCAGCTATACACCAATAACTTAAAAAAATACCACCCTGGGGAAATGCTTCTAAGGTTTTCTGAACTCTGAAACCTAAAGTTCTAAGGAAAGAACACTTACTTGTGCTTTTGAATGTCTTTTACTCCATTTTTCAAATTCCCTAATCTTTCTGATGGATTGTCCCTAAAAGTAAAATAATAATTTTATTAAGTAATCTAATTTTTTCACATTAAGATCCTTTCAAAAATAATGTGGTTGAAATATTTACCTGCATAGTTTTTTAATTAAATTAGCAGCATTTTTGGCAATCTTCTTTGGAAATTCTATCATGTCAATCCCCCTCAATATGATGTTATAGGTTTTCATAGGATCTGGGCCTGAGAAAGGTGGGCTGCAAGAATGAGAGACATGATAAGAGATATTACTTTTATTTCTACATGAGAACACAAATTGCTATCAACTCCACAAATGACATCATTCCTATTTGGCGGATTATATTAGTAGTGATTATGGAATGAAAGTTGATTAACAGTAAAACAGTGTGGACATCCTTCCAGGTAAATCACTTAGCAAAATCACAAATGGGTCAAGTTTATCTTTTGTTCTCCCCTGTTTCTTTTCAGTGTGAGTACCTAACCCCTCTTGCTGTCTTTGGTCACGCAGGGTGCCTCTTCCACTCTCTTTCTCACACTTACTGACTCACTGATTATACTTGGGACAAAGTCCAGATCACTGGGATGGACCACAAGAAGATCCACGATATGACCCCACCTCACCCACCTCATGCCATCACCACCTTCATTCACTGCAATCCAGAAACAACTCCTCTCTGTGCTGCCAAAATATCGAGCACTTTCCCACCTCAGGTTTTTTTTTTTTTTTCTTTTCTTTTTTTAGCCTTGAAAATTCTTCCAGCATTTAATGGGCTAATGCCTCACTTTGTCAAATTTCTTCATAAGTGTTATGTTGCTTCCTCTTCTGATCAACCTACTATAACTGATCACATAGCTTATATCAACCAATGTATTCTACTCATCCTGTCTAATGCTCAAATTAAAACTTTAATCTTAATTAGAGTCCCTTGTTAGACTCTTTTATAGAACCCTTATGACTTACTGTATTTTGTAATTACCTTTTTATCTGTGTGATTGTTTGTTTTAGGTCTTTCTTGCCTTTCAGACTATATTTTGTTTTCTGCTGGTATGTATTCCCAGAGTTGAGTAGAGTACCTAGCATGTAGGAAGCCATCAATACATATTGTCGAGCCAATGCTTCTACAGAATTATGTTCCCCCGTCCTTCTCTCCCTGTTCATAGGCCCTCAGCAGATGACTTAACCACTAGGCATCCTCCTTGCTAGCCCAAGCCCTCGTAGGCCAGATGTGGTTATGTTTTTCTTAACTTTCCATCCTTGATGTATGACTTTGTGCCAGTCTTGGGGGATAAAAAGGGAACTCCAGTCAGAGCCTTCCTTCAAATTTCTCACAGTTCAGAGGGAAAGATTATGGTATACCTTGACAAATGACTTATTTGGAAATTAATTATTCTCTTAATATAGGGTTCATGTGTCTTTGAGGAAGAAATCTTACACATTATTTTTGTCATGCCCATCATGTTTATTAATAACAGTTCAAACTATTTCCTTTTATCAAGCAGGCCAAAAAATAATGAGTTACTTAAAGTAGGGAGTAGTAGCTTTGCTTGTGCTGTGATGGTCTCTGTCTTGATTTTCTATGACAAGTACTTCCTACTTACTTTAATATGTCATTAACTAGTAATTGACTGCCAATTTTAAATCACTTCTAAAGCTGTATTAACATGCAAGTCTATTTAGTATTCTCTTAGAATTTGAAAATTTTCTCTTTATGTGATTGAATATTCTCTTTACTCTCTTAAGTTAACTTGCCAATTTTGATTTTTACTTTAAAAAATGAGGAAGAGACACATCTTGGGCTTTTTTGTTATTACTGTAATAACAAAAAACCCCAGTCAGTTTTCTAATTTATGATTTTTCTTTTACATTTATTTATCTTAGACAACTAAAATCACTTATTAAAAATGTTCTTTGTGGTTTTTCCAAGTGATGCATGCCCTGTCTAAGACATTCATGCAATATATAAAACTTAAAATTTTACTTACAAGAAAGTAAAAATCATCTAACACCCTGAAATCTTAATAATAACCAACATTCGATGACCATAGTTTCATACATTTCTCTATAGAGATGAAGACACACAGTATTATGTTATACATGCTTTTCAAATTAAAAAAATTTATTCAATTTAATTTTACTTTACCTAAGCCAAGGAATAAAATTGAAAGAAATGCTAAATGACAAATATGTGCTTCTTCACTATTATTCATTCCTAAAAAATTTCTCTAAAATTAAGAATTTTTTTAAAAACCTTTGAATTTACAGCTTTCTTTTTTGTAATGATGTGCTTCTACTATAAAAAATATTTAAGATTACTGATTATGACTATTGAGAAATAAGTATGTTTATAGTTATTCCCACCTTCCCCCACTTTAATTTTGGTTGATCTTTGTATTATTTTATGATTGCCAAAAATTATAATATTTACATTCCGTTCAATTACCCAAATTTAAATTACGTGATCTAAGTTCTAATTATGTAGATTCAAAGCTTGTCATCAATCCTTTTACCAGTTTCTCTATTCCTGATTCATCTTTTTGTTGACTTTGTCAAATAGTGGTGTTTCTAAAAAAGGCCTGGGGTATACACTTTATATGTTGGATTTGTATTTTAAGAATAACTTAATTCATCACAAATTGCTTGGGTTATACTTTCTCTCTCCCTCAGAACTACATAGTTCTTGATATATTATCTGTTGGCATTAAAGGTGCTCTAGAGAAAGTTGAACCCAGCTGGAACTCCAACCCACCTTACTCCCAACACCGCACATGACACGCTTTTGTACCTTTGATGCCAGTATGATTATTCCCTATTATTGATTTTAGGAAATTACACTTGGACATCTTGTGGTGTTATTATTCTGAATCAGTTTCCCATGGTCACTGCAGATCAAAAGGATGCACTGAGTCAAGACTTTATGCCATGAATTTTCCATTATGTAATTAAATATGTGTTTCTATCCCATTTGTAATATTCTATTCACACACATGATTTATATTTTTCTCTATTTCTTTTGACTTGTATATCCTCTTTCTGTTTTAATTTCTTTATCTTTCTTTTATTTTTCAATATTTTCCTCAAGCCTATTTACTATCTCTCTGGCTGGATTTTTAATTATTATTATTCTATTTTCTGTTCCTTATACTATCACTTTCAGTTTGGTAGTGTTCCTGAGCTCTGCTACTTTACTTGTCTTGTCATTTATGAACACTTACAAATATCTTTGAGGTTACTTTTTAGGAAGATCATGCTTTCAATACCCTTAAAGAAATTATAGATAGCAATTTGTCTAAACTCTTGCTCCTATATTTCTCTGATTCATTTTTCTTGTATGTTCTTTAGCTTCCTTTTGCTTATGCATCTTTCAGAGTAAATAAACAGAAAACACAAACTCAAATGGATTGAAATAACGAAGATATTGATTTCACAAAAGCAGCAGTCCAGAGGTAGGGCAAACTCTAGACCTGGCAGGACAAGTGGCTCAATAACCCAGGGTCTTTCCAGCTTTTGTTCTGCCAGACTCATTGTTACCTTTATCCTAAGGCTGTTTCCCTTCACAGTTGTAGAAGTTTACCAGTGGAAATAGGGACTTATATTCATTCTACTTTATTGAATGACTATTTATTGAATACCTACCATAGGCACAGAGAATTCTCCTCTAAGAATGTATATTGAATTTATTCCTTTAGGTTATGTGCCTGATCCAATCAATGCCAATCACCAGAGGAATGCCATATGACTGGAATAGATGAACTCAATCTAAACCTGAGACTGCAGAAGAATTCATCTTTTCTTGAGTGTCATGGGGTGTGGTGGATCCTTGAACAAAATCAATAAATAAGAAACAAGTTGTTGTGTGGGGGGAAGGGAGGTGGTGTTGCAAGAGGGGTAGGGAGTGGGTTCTTTGGGGCCCTTTCTGATTATTACTCATCCTCAAATTGGACCAGCTAGCCTGAAGAATACAATAGAGAAGGTTAGAGGGAAGGAAGCAATGAGAAATTCACCATCCTTCACTGGAATTAGTTGCTTTATAAAACCTCTCACCAGATCATTTATTTCCTTGGCTCTCAGTTTTTGGCAATCAGGAGGTCATGTGGCTCATAGCAAAGCCTAAATTCTTGCATTCACTACCTCTCTCCCTTTTTTCCTCCCTTTTTCTTTCTTGACCAATATTATGGGCCTTAAAAGGCATAATTGGTATATCTGTATCAGTCCCCTTCACTTCAGTTCCTCTGTCATTCTGTGGTGCTTAACTGGGTCTCTACATGAATATTCCTTGATCTCTCAAGGTCTGTCCAGTTTTCTAAATGTTATTATTCTAATCAAAATCATTAGATATGACATTCAGGACTGTAACATTTTGGACTCATGCTTATGGCCCAACAAGGTCTATCAGCATCATTCCTAGTCATGTTCCACACTTGATAGTGTTTGGCAGGTGTGGCTGGTGAAACTCTCATTGTAACTAAAGATCATGCTATATGTTTTATTGTTGTCTTCTCCTGTGTTTTATTCTTGTCTTCTCCTACCCTCACCCCTCCCACCACCATCGTCTCTTTGGGTAGAAAGAGAAAGATAGAATAAAGATATCTTTGCCCTGACATCTTTGACTGGAAGTCTTTCTGTCTTCTAATTTCTTGAAATGGATGCTAAGCTCATTTATTTTTAATTGAAATAAGTATTTTAATAATATATGCATTTATGTTAATAAGGTAAGCTTTGGCTATCACACACAAATTGTGATTTATAGTGCTTTATTTTTATTACTATTCTGCTATCCGTAACTTCTACATCCCTGTAGTTATTTAGAAAAGGGCTTTTTAAATTTCCAAGTGTTCAGACTTTTTCTTTTAAATCTTTGTTATTAATTCCTTGTTTTGTTATATTGCAGTCAGATATTGTGGCCTGTGAAATTTCTACTTTAAAACATTAAGGATTCATCTGTTATTAATGATTTACTACAGTTTAGTATATGTAAATTTTTAATATTAAGGTTTTAATAATTTTTTGTCATTACTTAATGAATAAACATTGATCAGAGAAAAATTTCTAAACATGTAAAGAGAAATATAAATTTTCATGGTGAATATTTTAGTACAGTTATTAATGGTTAATATTTTATTTATTTAATTAATAGCTAACATTTCATTTTCTTCCATTCATTATATGGTTTTTTTCATAGCACTTCTAAGCACACTGGAAAGATTATCTATTTATCCATCAGCATCCATATACACATATGTTAAATTTAACCTTCTCCTTTGTCAAAATATTTCTTATCTTTACATGTCTATTCAATTTGTCATACATTTAAAATAATTTACCTCTATGCACAAGGAGAATATTGAACAAAATTGGGTTAGGTCACAGATAATTTATTTGAAGTCAACATAGAAGTTTCAGGAGTAATAATGTAAAATGCCCACAAATAAAAATCAAAGCACAGCTGTTTGTGGCAATGGTAGTAGCTTCTAACACTCATGGGGGGCTTACCATGTGCTAGACACTCTCATAAGTGTCTCATATAGTCACTGAATCACAAAGAACCTGAGGCTGAGAGTCCCATGTCTTCCTCTCATTTTCACTGTAGTGACTAAGTCCTCTTAAGTAGTTCTTTCACATTCGGCCTCACACTTATCTTTCTTTCCACTGCCTTAACCCTATTCTAGGCTTTCAGCATTCCAGACCTGAGGATGATCTTCAAACTAGCCCTCCCATCCCTCTTCCAATTTGCCCTACCTATTACTGCCAACTTGTTTTTCCTTAAATACAACAACACATGTCACTCACTCCTTTGTCAGAAAATACTCAATGATTCCCTCTCTGGATAGAGTCCAAATACTCAAGTGCAACAATCACAATCCTCAAAAGATGACTCTCCCTGATCTCCCATTACTTTTTTACATAGACCCTTTCAATGTCTATGCCCACTACTACCCTTCTCTTTAGGCCATGCCTGTCTGCCTGGAATGCCCTTTCCTCTGCTTTCTACGTCTAAGTCCTATTCTTTCTTCAAGACCCAGCTGTGGTCTTATATTCATTCTTCAAAAGCCTCTTTGGTCAAACCCAGACCTCTTCTGAATTCTGCAGGTCATAAAAAACCTGTCTTTAGCATATGCCATAGTGACATATTTGTTTTTCTTTTAGTATTGGTTTTTGTCTTGTAGTATTCCTAGTGCCTTTTTAGTTGTTGTTGATTATAATATTACACAAAAGATCTGCAGAGAATTCACATTTTATTTAGATACAGCAATTGCTAACAGGCCTTCTTAGTTTTATAGAAAGTTGATCCTAGGTATCTTAATATGACTATCATCTCCCTTGCTGGCTAAATGACTAGGCTCAAAAATTTCATAAAGAGACATCAGATCCTTCCACATTCACATATGTATGAATAATTAGCAATAATGAGACCAAAATATGATGTTGAGGTGGTTGCCCTCATCTGACCTATTTTTGACCTTTCTTTATGAATTCCAGGTCATTTGTATAACTAATTCAAGTGTGGTACCAAGATATGGCAAAATGTACTTTAAGATGATCTAATCGGGGTGACAAAGGCAAGAGTGTGTAGCTGTTTGCTGGTCTATTTTTATCAGCAGTTCCCTATCAATATGCATACCTGCCAGTCAGGAGTTCATACATTAGGATTCCCAGTGACCAGTAGTCGGCTGAAATGTCATGGCCTTTGTTCAGGATGATCTCTGGGGCTACATACTCTGGAGTCCCACAAAAAGTCCATGTCTTCTTTCCAAATCCTATTTTCTTTGCAAAGCCAAAATCAACCTTACAAAGAGAGAAAAATAAGACACTTAAGCTACTTATGATTAAGTTTGAAAGCAATAAGTTATTTTGCCGAAATACACTGATAACGATAGATGCAAGTTATTACAGTCCTGTCTTCTAAAAGGAATCACCTATATCGCAAAGTCTCCTGATCAAAAGCAGTTTTAATGGGAAAGGTTGAAACCTGAGTATCAGATAAAATTCACATGATGAAAAATAAAGGCAAACCTTTCTTTCTGGAAACAGTTTTCATTTTTCCTTTCCAATGGAGTTTGGGGCATAAACGAATAATTTCTCCTTTACTCAAAATTTTTAAAAGACCAATTGGGCCTACTTAACATCTTTCCCAGGATATACATAATTTCTGCTGGATTTAACGGAGTTGACAATTCATTTAGTATTAATTATCTGAGAAGCCACTTTATTGTTGAAAGAGATGACTAACACGGCTATGGGACCAATAACTCTGCCCTTGATAAACAAACAGAAATAAAATAAAAATGTATTCTTCATTTTTCTAGAAACTTTTTGAAGGAAGAGCCTCAACGGCAGAAAATCTATTTTTTTCTCTAAAACAATTTGGGTGAAGCTTCAAATAATTAACTGATATTGATTTGATTCCTCTAAAAACTATATGAATAAAAATTCCAAAAAGTTTAAAAATGGGATCAGGCACTGACAGATCCAAAAAAAAGTTGCGTATTTTTAAATAAGAGAACTTTCCTTCTATGTTAAATCTTTAGAGCTTTTGGTCAATTATTATTATTAATATTATTATTATTAACATAGCCTGGATAGCATTGCCTGTAAAGCCCATTTTCCAATTAGCGTTATTCTTAAATCTAAAATATTAAAATGATTCATGGCTTTCCATAATATAAGTACCTATTGCCTTTGGATGACTAGAGAAAAGAACGTCTATCATCTCTTTTAGGTCTATGAACACATGCCAGCAAGTGTGTTTTCTAACGCTTAATAGAAAGCATATTTTGCTAGGGTATTATTAATTTAAACATAGCCAATTTAATTTCTCATAGCTGTTGCATAATTTGAAGGGATATTTAGTTGAAAATTGTAAGCTAAAATCTGCTTTTAAGAAAAGTAACCACGTGGAAAAGGAAAACTAAGATTTTATGTCAGCAAATGAACAGAGCTTTATAAACAAATATTTTAAAACTGCTGGATAGAAACCACGTGTGAAACACACTGACCAGTTTGGCATAACCTCGGTGATCTAGGATGAGATTTTCTGGCTTGAGGTCCCTGTAAATGATTCCTTTGGAATGCAGATAGGCAAAAGCTTCTACCACACACGCCGTGTAAAATCTGGTTGTAGAATCTTCAAACGAACCTCTGAGATACAGAAAATGGAATAAAAAGTGTATGAGAAATTAGTTTCTCTAATAAGACTTCTTTTTTGTTTTTCCTCATTTTACTGTATTCCTTTGCCAAAATTTAACTCAGAGACCAATGTCTTACTGGCTAAATGTTACATGATTGCCATTGTATTGGGTTTTCTAAAGTATTCGAGGATCAAGTCAAGCGATTCTCTGTCTTTATGAAGGAAATAGTGAAATCTAACTTCCTGAAAGGGCTGAAGAGGAGTTCAGCAACACATTGCATTTCATGTACTTAGTGGCTTCCTCTCAACAGCCCACTACAATCTAAAAAGGCATAGAGTTACAGCAGTGGGCAGGAGAGAAAATGAATACTATTTTAGAGCTTGTCTACCAAGCATTTGTTTTATAACGGAAAAGATTATGGGTTTATTCATATTTATTTTTAGAGGGCTTGTTTTTGAATCTATCTAAATAATGTAGATGTTTCATGAGAATGAGACTAAAAGCTACCGTTTTCAAGAAACCACTCTGGAAATGAATTGCAATGCTACTGATGCAATCATATTGAAAACTAAGTGTTCTCCTGTTTTTCAATCTTCTGTCATCAAGATAATATCTATTTCCTACACTACTGCCTTCTTATTAATAGAAAAAGGTGAAATTAAAAAAACAATTGGAAAGAAAAAGTTAACTGGAAGGGAATGTTTATTAGTAAACTTGATTATAATGTTTAGCAAGGAAGCTTTTTGTATCTCTCTGTCTCTCTGTCTCATCTTTGTCTATCTCTCTCTTTACATATTGTGTGCATAACAACAAAGAAAAAAACCCTTGGCATCTAAGGTGAACTATTTGGTTCTAGGACAGAATCTTTATATTTAACTGTTTTTTTCATGGAACTCCTTAAAAAAGATAAACTGTGTTCTATTCTTTTTTCCCAAGTAGTAAACACAATTTAATAATTTCATAACTTAAGAATATTTGTGTGAACATCAGCTCTCAAGGTGATTGAGATGTAACACGAGAGGCAAGCACACAGGTGGTTTTATAACAAGTAGTATGACAAAAGTTGTAGCCCCAGAGCTTGCTTTCATGAGAATCCATAATGCCTGTTTGCATTTTGGTGACATTTGCTGCTTTTTCAAAATTAAGGAGTAATATCTAACAAACTGGGATATGGCTGAATTTTTACAAAATTCATCAGTGAATACAAAGCTAAAGCAGTCAACTTTCAGGTCATTTTTCAGAAATAGATTATGTCTTCCAGAAAGGGATAGGCTTCATTTCAACTACTAATATTCTCTGATTGGCACTGAAATAATCAGCTCTTCTTTTGAAATACAATTCTAGGAGTGATATCTACTTCTCTAGATACTAGAATCTTAACTATAATTACTAAGTATCTGAATGGAATACTTGTTAATTTATGAGGACAAGAGAAAGGTTGAGAACTGCAGCCATACCAGGAAATGAATTATATACTTTAGGCAGCAATTATCCTCTGACTTGCAGCTATCCTTGGCAGAGCTAAAATTCTATATAATCCTGTATATCGGAAAAGGGATTAAAGTATTGCCTTGAAGGTCCTTTCTTCTTGGCCCTTAATTAAGTTATGTATGTTTGCCTATCAAGAGTAGCTATTTCTTTCAATTGGAAAGATTATTTACCTTAAATAGTAAGCATCTGTGTATATATAATTAACATACAGCTTTAGCTATATTGAGTGCTGTATGTGACTTGAATCTCTCCTCAGTGGAGAGCATTGAAAAGCAAAACAAAGCAAAGCAAAACAATACAAAACAAAACAAAACAGTGCATGGACTAGAATCTTATTTTATTTTCCATTACATGTTTTATTTCAATCGGCAGATTACTCCTCACATCACTATCTATGATTTGGGTGGGCCTTATTGAAAGCTTACAAATTCTTGATTGGTGTTAGAAGAAGAGATTATTTCTGCAGTTGTGACTCTGGGAACAAATCTGTGCTTTCCTTAATATTCAGTTGTTAATGGAACCACACAGACAAATGCATTAGCAATGTTATAATGGGAGTAAACGCTTATGTGAGAGATCAATTTCTCATGAAATCCCTGCTGAACGGTATATCTATATTCTGAGTCAGCTGGTTATTAGCAGGAAAATCCTAATATGAACTCGAATTCATGAGAGGAGTGTATAAATTAGGAATATAAATTAGGACCCTGAGGCAAGAATCCTGAGCTCAAATCTGGGCTCCACTTACTGCTTGATTTGGAGCAACTGACTGTACTTCTCTGGGTCTCAGTATACACATTTGCAAAATGGGGCCAATAATAGTAACAATCTCGTTGGGTTGTTGTTAAGATTCAAACAATTCATGCATATACTTAGAATAAAGTGTCTGGCACACAACTCATAATAAATTACTATTTATTACCATTATAATTGAGTATCAAAAAACTCTTCTCTAGCCACTGTATCTTAATCTAAGAAAATGAACTAACATGATACAGGACAAGTCTGAAGTATTTTGGGGGTGAAGGTGGGGAGTTCGCAACACTAATTATCACTGTTACTGAAGTGCGTCTCACTGCCAAGGCTAACTGCTGTGAATCAGCTCTGAAGAATCCTCTGCTAATCTCTGTTCTTTTCACTTTTCCCATGCTTCTCACAAATGTACAGGCAAAAATTACCCTTTTATTGACTCCCAATCAAAACCCTTCTTTTTTTCACCATGAAGTAAACTGACTGCAAATCATATATCTTTGAGTCTTCAGTTCTTGATAGCTCCATTTATTTCTTTTAAGTTTTCTTTGGTCCTGAGCCATTTTGGAATTTGAAGGATTCTAGAAAGCTGGTTTCAATTCCTTCAACAGATCTGTATCTAGTATCTTTCATATATAAATGTATTTGTAACTGATTTTGAAAATTAAATGAAAACCTTGCCTCAAACCTTGATAAATCAATATAATATATGCACACAAAATGCTTACCAGCAACATACTGTTTCATTCACTAACCATTTGATGTAGATAATTTGTGGATTTTAAAATACACATCTTGAAAGCAGTCACAAAGCATAACATTAGGGTGACTGTCAATGAAAAATAACTATTAGAATTAGAAATGATGATGTAAATTTGATCTAAAACAGACAAGAAAGCTTGTTTTGTCAATAGTTTAAAGAAATAAATCACTTGTCCTACATAGCTCTTTGAAATAATAAATTATGCCTTGACAGCTGTATCATTTCAATTAAAACAAGCAAGAGATAGGCACTTATACTCTCTTTGGGAATGGGCGGTTGTTTCAAGCTAGATGGCAGTAAATAGTAATTTGATTGAGAGAATTAGAGGATTATATATATTTATTGATAGAATCAAACTAAAATTTAGTCACAATGTTTAATCAACTTGCCATAAACTGAGTCCTAACATGTCAGAATGTAACAAAGACAAAATATCTCTCATCAAAACATTTCACTTTTTTCATTGACTAGTAACAACAATCATTAGTGAGTACATAAGCCTGAAGCATGTGGCAATCTGTACAAGTTTATTGCCAATTGTAAATTTAGGGAGGCTAAATTATTATGAAGATATAGACTCATTGCTTTGAAATGCTTTCAATCTGTGCCATCAATGAGGTCATCTTAGATGGAATTTAAGAAATTACCCTCCACAAAATAGCTGGAATCAAGGAGACTGAACATACAAAGTCACATGCCACTTGTAGGCTTATAAGACATGTCCAGGATGACATAACCAGAAAGTGAGATGTGTGAGATTTGAAAATTATGGTTTCTAAAGTAATTATTTAAGGTATTCAGTAAGAAAAATTAACATACACATTAAAAATTCTAATTAAATAAATAATTGATATGTTGAATTTCATTAGATTAGAATATACAATAAATATTAAGATTAATATATAACTATAAATGCTAATATTGTATATTATATGTTAATATTATTACTAATATATATTTATTTAATATATTAATCACTTACATTTTTAAGAAAGTTTCAAGTGTTGCCAATTCTTTTTTTTTGGGGGGGGGTTGCCAATTCTTTAAGTGTTGGGGAAATAAAGTGAATAAAATATAATTTGTACCAACCTATGGAAATAATGGAACAGAACTTGTGGGGGACAAAAAGTCACAAAGTGGAAGATTAAACATGATAGCTAGTATTATAAATAATAGTCCTAAAATCCTGTGTGTGTGTAGCTGGTATCATTTTAATTCTTGCTTCTTGACAACATATAAAGAACTGCTCTGTGTTTCTTTCTTATGGTGATGAGAAGCAAGAGTGCAAGAGGCAGGAAATGGTCACCTCAGCTATGAGGTGAGAGAAGGAGGATGTCTGGGTTGCTATCAGAGACTTCCTGTGCTAAATCTCTGAGGCTCAGAGGTATTTCCATGTCAGTAATGAATAAGGTCACCCAAGCCTTTCTTCAGATCAGCCTAAATACATTTCCTGTATGCTTTCAGAAAAGCTTCTCCTTCACTGCTTCTGTCCTCAGACACAAGAGGAAAACTGAATACATTTCGTGGTTTTTTTTTTTTTTTTTGGACTACAGATATTTTCATATACACTCTAATAGCATAATCTTTCTCTTGCCATTTATTCATTTCTTTCTAACAATTAATTTTAAACAAACAGAAAGCTAGTCAGGGGCAATATTCATAGGAGCCTGGATGTCCAAAATTATGGTTTTCCTTCAGCAATACCTTGAGTAGGAAAAAGAAAAGTCACTTAGAATAAAAGCAGTAAGGCTACATACATATATAAGGAAGAAAGTTGGCAGAGGACAATGATTCTGAGGTGACTATATATAATTGCTAATTCAGCACCTCTGAATTTTGGGGAAGAATCAAGTAGCCATTATTTTTGCAGATTATGCCTCTTTATGGAGTATTAAGTACACTGGGGGAACTCAGCAACTGTGTACCCCAAACCCAAGTATGATAAATGGGAGGAAAAAAAATAAGGACCAAGAGGCAGAGAAATGAATTGCTGTTTCCCCTCCATCCACTCCTCCCAAGATAAGTTGCTTCTTAGTAGCACACCTTTGCTACCCTGAGAAATCAAAACACATCTCACTCGGAATTGTTGTCTGGCATTTATGAACAAAATGTGAAATTAAGTTAAACAAGGAAAATTATGAAATAATATTTACTCTCAAAAATAAGTTGAAAATTGATGCCTGTGCATGTTTAATGCCTCATGAGTGGCCTTTAGGTTGAGTTTCATCATTATTATTGTAGTAGTTGTTCTGGTTAAAGAAGTTAATAGAAGATTTAATAAGTTATGAGAGAATAGCTGGTCCTCTTCCTGTGTGGCTTATTATTGGTTTCACGTTTAATTTCATCTGTAAATCCTCTCCTATTCTAAATAGAAAGCAGTAGGAAAGAGATTTCAAATAAATCGGTGGGTTGAAATGTCAGGTCAAAAATAATACAGTAGAAACCCATTAGGATATACCAGATATTAACTCATAAATCAAAATATTAGGTTTGTGCAACAGCCTATAAATTTTGAGGAGTGGAGCCACATCTATTGCATTTATCACTAGATCCCCAGCCTCTATTACAATGCCCAGCATATAATCTGCACACAAATATTAACTAACAATAACATAATAACATGGATGTAGTAATAGGTTAACACAGATATTAACCCTATTCCCTAATGCCAACATGATGCACTCCCTTGTGGTTTTTTTACCTTAAATTTAAGAAATGAAATAAAACACTAATGTAATAGTATACAATATTGTAAAAAAAAAAATATTTGACATATATATCTAAGGCCATGTGAATAAAAGACCTGAAAGGGCATTTTGTACATAGATACGAAGGTACCATAACACCACCAGTGAAGATGAGAATTTAAATGAATACTTTATAAAGAGCCATTTGTTTCATTCTGGGATATCTACAAAGTGACAAATGTCAAAAAATTACATGGCTCTCTGGGAACATCAGGGCTATCTATAACTAAGTTTCAGAAAGATGAAGAGTCTTAGGAGCAGGACTGAAACAAATAAGAAAAATATAGATGTCTAAAGGTGAATGCTCAAAGGAACAAAGGTGACTTGAATGATCAGTAGATCATGGGAAATAATCAAGAGATTATTCATAAGAAAATATTAAATAAAATTGTGGTCAGTTTTTTTAAAAAAGTAAACACTTAGGGTAGGTAATGATCTGAGGCATTTCTTGGAATAAATTAAATAAAAAGATAATTTGCTAGTTATCTGAATTTATGAGATGGCCGGGCGCGGTGGTTCACGCCTGTAATCCTAGCACTCTGGGAGGCCGAGGTGGGCGGATCGTTCTGAGCTCAGGAGTTCGAGACCAGCCTGAGCAAGAGTGAGACCCCATCTCTACCAAAAATAGAAAGAAAATTAATTGGACAGCTAAAAAATATATATATAGAAAAAATCAGCCAGGCATGGTGGCGCATGCCTGTAGTCCCAGCTACTCG
>RJWJ010001511.1:0-84752 GCA_004363605.1 Indri indri | reverse complement strand
ATTCATTTTTTTACCCTAAGACCACTCAAGGCTAAAAGAGATGGCTGGAAACCTGTTGATTTTACCAAAGAGCAATGTGAACGTAGAGGAAAAAATTACTTTGGAAAAAATTCTCAGTGTCATGAAAGGCAGGCTGCCCATTTGGAAAAAGAGTGAAATAATTAAACTGATAGTTAATCCAGACTGTAATTATAAAATAATTATAATTCTCTTCATGTTAAAGCAATGAATTGAATTCCAGGTAAAAAGTTGTCGAATCCCAATATTCATGCTAATCTAAGGCCTGTATATATACTTTTCTAGGTACCATTTTTATGGTAGATTAAGCCTGTATGGCTAGCCACACAGTGAATTTTATGTGTGCAGTAAATCACATATGTATAGAGGGTGGTGCCTCATGTTTACCTATTGAAATATAAGCATATGTAAAGTATAAATATGATTTTTATACTTTATTATATTAACTCTTCTTACAGACCAACATGGGTAACTATGTTTTTAGAGACACAATAGAAATTTCTTAAGTCTCCTACCTATCCCTGAGAATGGTCCAGAGCTCTCCACCTAGGCAAGCTTCCATCAACATATACAAATATTTGCTGTCCTTAAATGTTCTGTATAGTCTGTAAATTGCAAATGAGAAAAAGGTTATAAACACTGTCTTTTAAAAGCATGTAAGTTTTGAGGGCCCAGATTATATTTTTGATTTGCCAACTCAAAATTTTATCAGAAGTATAAGATCTAAGTTCACAAATAGGGAAAAGAAGCTAATGGCTCATGAATAGGATTTTAATAGGATAGACTAGGGTGCTAATCTCTCCCTTGAAATGGATTAATCCTAATGATTAATGACAAAGGGGGTTTCTTGGGATTCTTTCAATTCCAATTTGGCTGCTGTTTCAAGCAAGCATTCTTGAGCAACATTTAATGGTCATAAACATGCAGTGTATATGAATATAAAGTAGATTAAATTTTACAAATATAGACATGTATGAAATTCATGTGCCATTCATTTAAATTCATGCTATATCCTTTTTCAGCAAGTGCCACTGGAAAATTAACAACAAAAATTTTTCTGTGTATAAAAAACTCCCCATTATCCTCTTATTAGTACTGAGGTGGAGTGGTCACTGCCATTTCATTTTCTTTAGATCTTCAAAAAATATTCAAATAATTAAAGGTTAAGTAGTTTAATTTTTGATATTTTGTCTTTGAAGCGCCAGAGGTCTATGTAATGTTTGGGGGTAAAAAAAGAGAATAAAAATGGAATGTTAGAAACTCTGGTACCTCCTTTGGAAGGCAGCCATGCTAACCACTATACCACCAACGCTGGTACCTCCTTTGGAGAAAATACATTAGAGACTCTGATTCTCTTTCAAAAAGGAAGGAGAGAATCAAAACTTTTTTTCTTTTTAAATCAAACAACTTCCTTAAGATGAGATTAAAAAATAAGTTTCTCTGCATGAATGAAATGTATCGACAGTGAGCACAGTGGCAGAGGGTTTTCTGGTTGATCTGCCACTTGCGAGTGGGTGCTTCTGTCCCTGGGACAGGGTCTTACCTCACTATGAAATCGGAATGAGCCCCCTGCATGATCTGCTTCTCGGAGCGGATGTGCTCTTGCTGTCTTGTATCCACAATGTGGCGTTTTTTGAGGATCTTCATTGCAAACGTTTTGGATTCTTCACTTTTCAACTGGACCTTAAAGAAAAGGAGAAGAGAGTAAGTGAGGAAAAGCCTGTAGACTTAATATAACAGAGTGCATTGTTATTCCCAAGTAACAGGTGCACGGAGCGCTTAAATGAACCCCAACCATCACCCAAGTCACACACACACACACACACACACACACACACACACACACACACAGAGTTTAAGTCCTTGCCAGAGCTGAGTTTAAAATCCAGGGCTCACAACTATCATCCAATCTCATTTCACTGAATCGGAAGAGTTTTAACTAACTTGATTCCAAATTAATTTTGTTCCCATGTGGATCAGAAGAGGAAAAATGTACTTAATTTTAGTTTTATTATTTCATTTCATTTTATGTAACATATTTGAGTATTTTTTAAAAGTTTTTCTCTTTCAGTCACAAAAATAGAAATAAAAACTAATTTCTTCTCCAATTTTACTTCAAGTAAAGATTTCGAAAATAGATCATATGGGCCTTTATGTTCTGCCTCCATAGCTCTAGTCCACAATGGCTTTAGAGTTTTTATGTTCATTGGAAGACCCTTCTCTCTGCTGAAGCTGCAGCCTGTTATTTTTTCAGTACCGTCTGTACTCTTATTTCTCCTCTTTTTACCTCTGAAGTCTTTTTCCTCCCTCCAGTTTCAAAAGAAAAAAAAAGTAACAAGATTTTTTTTCAGAAGATTTTGAAAACTATTTTTTTTTTCCTTCTAAAACATGCACAATGACATTAACCCTCTCTGACCTCAAACCTTACTCCTGAGTAATCGGGGGGACCTAAGCTGAGCCTTGCTGTCTTCAACGTGCCATGCCTCTGTTGCAGCCCACTTGGCTCTCTGTGGTTCTGGAGGTGGCCTGTGTCCTCCAAATGCCGTATCTCAGACAGCCTACTGGTCTATGTTCACTGTTTTATAAGAAATTTCAGCAAAGTGACTTGTATGGAAACAAAGAGAGATAATAGAACTAATCACTTAATAGCAATAGAAGGGTGTTATCATCTAGTGCTCCTGAGTAGCAGAATCCTCAAGACCATACCAAACAGCCCACATTATTCAGAATTAATGACGCCCCGGGGAAATAATGTTGTACACTGTTTCTGCTTTTCAGCTAAAGTAGAGCTATCTCCTTTTTAGTTGTGAATTATTTACTGCTTCATCAGCAGGGATAGTGAAGTTCTTAAGTGTCTTCTTCATGCACGCATGTACAGATTGAATTCTATCTAAGAGGACATTCACGTGGCAAACTCCTTAGAAGGGAGCATGAGGACACTTCAAATAAATAAGCCTTACTTTGCTGCCAACATTTGTGAATCTGTATGACAGGTTAGAAGGAAAAATGGATATTCGAAAATGCCTTTAACAGCTAAAGGCCCTCTACTCTGTCTGTGAAACTCTTTAAGATGACAGATTAGTGGGGCACAAATGAATTTGCTCGTAGTTCATAATGAAATCCAAAAAGTGAAAACTCACTTCTAAAAGAAATGCGGACAAAGAAGGAAGATGGCATGAAAAATGAGCTAGGTCAGAGTACTACACTTGAGAGGAAAAGGAATAATGTCATATTCCCTCTTCGGTCTCACCCAGTTAAACCACTGAGGACTGTTGTGGAGTTCAGACAGCTAATGTAAAAATTATTCTCTTTAGTGATGACAACACAGATTCTTCACTTGTGTACATGGTAGGAGGAAAGAACTCAGCCGTAATGGTCTTGGGTCTGGACTTGAATTATAACTTCACTTAATCTCTCTCAGGCTTTTGGGTCATTGCTTAACTGCTCTGGGCCCTAACTCTTGTTGAGGAGAATACTAGCTACCTCACACAGTTATTGTGATCTTAAATGACAGTGTGCCACGAAATGGGCATTTCTTGATGGTCTCCTTGCTTGTATCTTTGCCCTACCCGACAATCTGTACCGAACAGGGGAAATCAAATGTTGCTTCTTTAAATGTTGCTTTTTCAGAGGAGCAAATTAAGGTTTACCAAAAAGGTTCATATTTTGCCCAAGGCCACAGAACTACAAGTGGCAGAATTGGGTCTCATTGGCCCAAGCTGTTTCCAGTATGTGCTGCTTCCTTTCGGCTAAATACAAAACAAATTAAACACACAGTGATGGCACTTTATAAATCAGAGTTTAATCAGAGCTTAATGGAATCAGCTAATTCATAGACTCTCTGTGAGAAAAGCTGAAAAATGTATTCATTACCTTTAAGCTTCACTTATGCCAGGTGTGTGGTTTGGGAGACCAGCCAAAGCCTCACTTTGCCATTTTCCTAGGCACTTACTGGGGCCTCCATGTGTTATCGGGGATTGAGACACCTGACTGCTTGAATACTACAAGGAGAAGCCACGGGGGACGAGAAGAGAGTGATGAGTGCTGGCAGGTGGCAGACGGCATGAGAGGTAAGTAAAAACTATAGAGATGGTTGCAAATCAGCCTTAGTAGTTGCCAATCTAGAAAGTATTCCTTACAAGAAATTTACAGAACATATAGCCAGCTCACTGAGGCTTTCTGCTTTTGGTCTTTACTTTGAGTGGAGGCAGTCCTGGGGGCTAGAACCATCTTTTTTCCTTGCATTCTATAAAAAACCTCATGAGTCCTTAGTCAGAATCTCCTTTTCCAATTTCCACTAGAATATCACAGAAGCCAGGCTTCTAACCAGGAAGTCAGAGCACCTGAAAACAACTGGTGAACTAACTCAACAGTCAATAATGTGGGAGTTAATTCTCTGAATAAAGCCCCACTAACATGTTTATCAGAAATCTCCTGATAGACTGACAACTTTTCAAAGATCATTCAGGAATGTTCAACTTGACATTGTTTCTAACAAAAAAATTTGGAATCAATCTAAATGTCTATCAAGAGAAGCTTGGAAAAATAAGTTATGGTATGTCCATGCAATGCAGGTATATAAACGATGGCTTAGAATTATATCTAACATTATGGAAAACTAATCAAAACATATATGAATAAAAGATACTGGTTACAAACCAGCTTACATCTTACGATCCTATAAATAGCGTGTTTGTATGTGAGTGTGTATCTATTTCTATATTTATATCTAAAATAAATTTACGAAAAGCCGATCAGAAATGTGTTCACTGATACATTTTCCCTTAGGGAGATTTTTAGTTGATTTTTAACTTCTTTTTACTTTTTGAATTGCTTAACTTTTGTACAATTATAGTATCTCACTTTTATCTGAGTAAAAATAAAACTCTAGTCATGGAAAAAATTTAAAAGTTTCTTTTAAATTGTAATAGCTACTTATTTTCATTGTCTGACCTTCTCAAATTGATTCTACTACTCGAACTCCATGAATACAAAGACCTTGAGAAGTTGTATACAGCATAGCAACCTATTCAAGTTTTGGGCTGAACTACACTATTCATCTCCTTAAAAAACTTACCATAATTTTTTTTTTTCAAAATAAAGCCTCAGAGTAAATTAAAGCAATTTATATTTAGTGAGTCTAAGCTATTATGTTTTATTATATAAGTATTTTAATAAACCCGATCCATGAAAAATTATAAATTGAAATTTAGTTTGCTTTTTATTTTTCTTGTAGGCCAAATTAATTATGCTAAGTCTAATTGTGCCAATTTGAAAGGATGATGATTTTTATTATTTTATAGCAGGTCAGCTAGAGCTATGAAATTAGTCTTGAGTGTGGAAGGAGGTTGGCAAAACAGGAGGAAAAGAATGCATATTTTTCTACTTCCTCTTCCCCAGGAATCCTTCCCAGACTAGTTGGTTAGACATGCTCCTCAGGTGTGTCCTCCTTTGCAGACTATCCTAACCTCCTCAGCGTACAGGTTAATGCACTGGTCGGGAGGGGGACAAGTCTGATATTTGACTACTTTTGTTTAAGTCTCAACTATTTTTTTTCTTGTTTGTGATCTTGGACAAGTTATTCAAACTCTCTCTGTTCCTGTTTCCTCACCTGTAATATGGGAACAATTTTCACAGGCTACCTGCGAAGATGAAATAAAGGGCCTATATATCAAACAAAGTGTCTGGAATAACATATTAAGTAAATATGAGCTGCTTTTATTTACATGTGCTTCTTAATTTAATGGTCTCTGCAGCCCAAAGCTATTACCTCAAAATGTGAGCCACCACAGGCTGGATGTCTCTTTGTTCCTGTTTCTATCCCCACCTCAACCCACCTCAGTGCTAATAGGTAACTAAATAAAGGTTTGAGAAGCTAGTTGTAAAAGATTGCCCATGCATATGAATGTATACTTGAGCAAAGTGAATCTTAAGGTGGGAATTTCTGACAAGGATTTTGACAAGTTCTTAACTCTCAGTCTCCAGTTGATGCTAAAAAATACTGGCCTAAAGATGAGAGGTGATGTCATCAGCATTTTAAAGAGCTTTGAAGATGCATTTGTTAGCTGTATTTAAACAGAGCACATGCTTCCTTTCTACTTGGGATAGGCAATTGCCTTAAAGAGGTTTGTCTCCTACTGGACCTAATTTTTTGCCCTTATTGAGAAGAAAGGTTATGATCACAGCAAGGTTAAAACTGGCTCGGTATCATTGGCCATGAGTTGGTCCTTAGAACATGTATCCATTCATCTATTTAAACTTGTCATTAAGAGTTCATAGTTTATTTTGCACTATAGATATCTTTTCATTATTTTGGAAGAAAATTACTTCCTGAACTACACTGTAATTAAAATGATTTCTTAAATTCAAGGCTTAAAGTGTCAATATGACATGACTCATTGTTACGTAAAAGTCCCATGTAAGGCGGTTGGAGTTATAATTCCATGCACTGCAGGAGAGGGGGACTCACTTCCTATCCTCACTTAGGTAAGCTAAGGCTATAGAACAAAGGTGATGAAGTGAGCTTAGAAAAGCTTGTACTAGAAACCTTGTTTCTAGTCCTGGATCTTTCATTAATAAATTTATAATTAGTCATATAACCTCACAAGGCCTCAGGCTGCCTCTCCAAAAATGAGGGGCCAGGCTGGGCGCGGTGGCTCACGCCTGTAATCCTAGCACTCTGGAAGGCCGAGGCGGGTGGATCGCTCAAGGTCAGGAGTTCGAGACCAGCCTGAGCAAGAGCGAGACCCCATCTCTGCTAAAAAATAGAAAGAAATGATCTGGACAACTAAAAATATATATATAGAGAAAAAAAAATTAGCCAAGCATGGTGGTGCATGCCTGTAGTCCCAGCTACTCGGGAGGCTGAGGCAGAAGGATTGCTTGAGCCCAGGAGTTTGAGGTTGCTGTGAGCTAGGCTGATGCCACGGCACCCACTCTAGCCCGGGCAACAAAGTGAGACTCTGTCTCAAAAAAAAAAAAAAAAAAAAAAATGAGGGCCAAAACTATATTATGTCTAAGGGCTTATTCCAGCTGGAAAACTCAATACATCTGCAATGTGACATAATACACATTTTTAAGGCATGTTAGTTATGTTTAACCTTATGGAAATGGCCCAATAATCATGTGGCATGGCTATATCTTGGGGACAAAGGAAAAAGAGGAAATATGTTAAGTAATACAAAGGTAGCTTAAGGCAACATGATGGTTCACGCTGAAAGCATGACCTTGAGTTTACATATGTGTATATTCTATTGGTGGGGTGGGGGTTTTATTTTTTCTCTGTTCTCTCAACCCAGCATATGAAGGGATTGGTTTTTGTTGTATTCTGTATGTTACTAACTTTCAAAGAACATGCATTGGATAACAATAGCAGTAGCTTTTCCAAGAAGAACATTAAAACAGGCTCCAAAGTGTAAGGGAATCCGGGCAGAGTCGTCATAATTTTAATAGCTGCAAAATAGGAATGGCAAATATTTCCTCTAAACAAAATAACACAAAATTTTAATCAGATAATCTGTATTATGTCGTGAAGCATAGAGTCATTTCTTTATTTTTTGGCTTTCTTGAACCTGGGAGAAAAAGGCTTTGTAAGTAATCCAGAAACAATTTGGCAATGGTCCGTGATTGAGGTAACTAAAGGAATTCATGACAAGTTCTATAGTGAAAAGAAAAGTTTTATAAAGAAAGAAAAGAAAGAAGGAAAGAAAGAAAGGAGAAAAGGAAGGAAGGAAGGAAAGCTAGCAAGCCAGTGTGCTAGACTGAGAGAGTGTGAGTGTCCTATCCTATCAGATTAACTGTGCCAAACTGCCAGGTTCACCAAAGTAGGCCAAAGGCCCATAATAAAACTTTAACAATCAGGAACATTAGCAGACAAACCACTAGACTCCCTAAAGCACTAGGTTGTTTCATCTCCACCATTTTCCAATATTCCCCTATTACCAGACAACTCGTCACAGTCCAGTGAGATATTGGCCTTAGATTTCATGTTTGGGAACCAACTCAAACATTCTGTTCTGCAGAAGTTGAGTATATTAACAAAGCTGAAGCCGGGTATAAGGTAGCTATAAAATTGCCATAGAATTCAAGAAGAAGAAAAGCACCATGTTCCTGTAGATTAAATAACTGAGTATTTAGATTATTGAACTAGGTTTACAATCACACATGTAGAAAACAAAAACATTTCACATAACACAAAATTTTAGTGTAAGAAAATATGCACCGGAAAAGGCAAATCTTTAGATAGAAAGTAGATCAGTGGTTCTCTAGAGCTGGCGGTGGGAATGGAAAGTATTCTTAAAAGGGCTCAAGGGTGCTTATTGGAGTAATTATTGGGAATGTTCTAAAACTGGATTACATGATGGTTGTACAATTCTAAAAATCAATGAATTGTACACTTAAGAAAAATGTTATGGTATGTAAATTATACTTCATTAAACTGTTAAAAATGTTTTAAAAGAGGAAGTATCCATAAAATATGTGTATCTATAATTTCTAATTTATTTCTTTATTAACTTGTGAGATCGATATATCTTTAATTTATATTGTAAGGAACTAAATGTCAGAAATGTGTTTCTCAATATGCTTATTTTTTCGCTTTCAATTAAAGTTAACTGTCAATGTAACTTTTGGTTACATTTCTTTTTACTCAAATTTCTGTGACATAGTGACACATTTTTTTAAAAAAGTTACCCTTTACCTGCTATTTATAAAAAGTCCTAAACTTTAAAAAGTCCTAATTTCAGAAAAAAAAGTAAAATCATGCGTCAACTCAAACAAAAATGTACATAATTGTCACAAAATTATCTAGTCAAAATAATAGGTACAGTAGGCCCTGTGTATCTGTGGGTTCCACATCCATAGATTGAACCAACTGTGGATTGAAAATATTCAGAGAAAAAAATGGTTGATTGCATCTGTACTGAACATATACAAACTTTTTTCTTGTCATTATTCCCTGAAGAATACATTATAACAGCTACTTATACAGCATTGACACTGTATAAAGTGTTATAAATAATTTAGAGATGATTTAAAGTATATGGGAGAATGTGTGTAGGTCATATGCAAATATTACTGCCTTTTTATATGATATAAGGGACTTAAGCATCAGTGGATTTTGGTATTCACAGGGGTCAGGTGGGGTGGGGTTGGTGGGGAGAGATCCTGGAACCCATCCCCCATGGATACTGAGAGCCAACTTTAATTGCTTGACAATTAAAGCAACTTTAATTGCTTTTAATATTTTAATAATATACAAACTGTGATCATATGTAAGCCCATATGACCTCCTGAAGCCTCTTTTCCTCACTTATAAAATGGGAATAAAACCAATCTTTTTCTTATAGAAAAAGATAGTGTAAGATCAAACCAGATGGTATATATGAAAATGCTTTGAAAATTGAAAAGTGCTGTGTGAGATTTATCATTATTACTATGATTTCTAAAATATGTGGGAATATTAACTAAAATGGACACTTGTAAATGATATTTTACTATTAAAACTCATAATTAAATGTCATAAATTAAATTAATTGTCCCAATCAACTGAATGAAAAATAAGGACTAGGAAAAATGCGTCTGTCTGAATTTAATGAAGTTTTACTTTCACAGAGAATGAAAAAGCAATTGTATTACTATGACTCAAATAACTTTTTGGACATAGCCAACTACAATGCCCACATGTTCAGAAGGAGACAACTTAGTACATTCATGAAAGAAAGTGAAATGCTTTAAATGAACAGAGAGCTTCTATTCTACAGATTAGTATTGGGTTGTACTTGCCAATATTTCTTAACAAGAACAATAAAATACTAATTCTATTATTAACTTAAGCATAGATCCCAGTAACTCCTCTATTTCCCTCACCTTTTCTGAACTACACGGTAACATCATATGATTTTCTCTCCCCTTGCTCAATATCTGAAACTTTAGAATGAATCATAGCATCTGGCTTGTTTGATAGGATGTATAAGAGAGTAGAGCAAAAGGAACTTGTCACAGCCTGAGTGTCACATGCCAAATAACACAGAGAATGAAAAAGATGGGTTATGAGTTTAACAGAGATGTCAGAGTTGGAAAGCTTTTCAGCCACGAGGCACCGAGGCACAGCACTGTTGTACCGGTGACTCAAAGCATAGAAGAGTGGCTGATTGTATTTTATCTATGCCTTTTCGTTTGACTCCACCTGCCATTTGAACAAGAGACAGATAATCAAGGGTGTCTCTTTTCCATCATTTTTTTCCTTCCCACATTCACCTCAATCTCTCATCAAAAATGTCAATAGTCTCATTTGCTCTGTAAATTAAAATCGGTTCTACAGCTAGTGACAAAAATTATCATGAAATATCTGTTTATCCTATATATCTATATATCTAAATTCAAATTGATCAAAAAATTCAAAGCTATTTTTATAGAAGAGATAGGTTCTGTTTTAATTTTTTTTAAAAGACATTTAACTATCAGTTTGGAGGAAATAGAAAAAATGCCATACTTTTCTATTTTTTATTACACCAGGAACAAAGGGTTGGACTATTTTATAGAACTCACTTGCAAATTAAAGAAATTTGCACTTATTTCCCTTAATAATGAATTAGCATAGATTCATTTTCATTCAAAAGGTTATCTACATTGAGAGCATTATTCAAGATTGTTTGCTAAAATGTACAATTTAAATTATCATTCTTTAAACATAAACATTTATTTCCTAGAGTATCTGTGCTGAATAAACTTTATTTCATTGTGTAGTGATTGTTAAAATTGATATTTACATGTTTTTATTACCTGTGAAATACTTTAAATTATTTTTCTTCATCAAATAATCAAATATTTTCTTCCCTCTACCCAAAACTTTGATTTCTATGCATAATTTCACTCATATAAAGAAGCACTACATGCATCAGTTTTGAAAACTTGCTTATACATTTCAAAATTTAGTACACAAGTATCTCACATAATTCAATTTATTTTAATACTTAGAGCACACATACAATCTAAAACTTCATGTAAGTGGAGTTGAGTATCATATGTTGCCATTTCAATTTCTTTCATTTATTGACTCTGAAGGTTTAAAATGAGTTGAAATGAGACAGAAAGGATCACATATTGCAAAATTCAGCTCTCTTTCTGATATGTGACCTGATTAACTCATAAAAGGATCTTCATTGTAGTCTTACTTTTGAGACATAAAGCATAAATAACTTTATAATTTTTAAATTGTTGCATAGTAGAAAAATTTTGATCAAATGGTTTATAATCAGATTTTAAAGTCTTAATACATGCTATCCTCAAACTTCACCTTTTTTGATATTAAAAAAGGATAACTTCTTCCCCCTTACTGTTTTTGTATTTGAAATTTTTTACATGATTGCACACAAATATATACATACTTCAAGTGTAGGTAAGTCAGTTCAACAACTATCTACTGTTTTTGCTTATGCTAGCTTAATCCATGAAAAACAGCCACATTTAAACATTTAAACTGTTTTGTTTATGTGAATATGGCATTCAAGGGCATAGTAATGACCAGACAGTGGCTCCCACTGGTTTAGCTTATTTGCTTGAACTCCTTTTGGGTAGCAATGATCTCCCCATTCTTATAGTGAAATTGCAAGGCAGCTGGCTGGAGCTAGGGGCTAAAAACAAACCCACCTGGCCCACAAAAGCTCCTGGCCTCAAAGCTAATAATACATTAGCTGCATATGTCAATGGCAATGGGACATAGTAATCTGAAGGACAGAGTATTAATTAGGAATAAATTAAATGTATACAATTGATGAGCTAGACTGAAACATACAGAATAACCTGCTTTTTTTTTTTTTCCTCCCAGAAAGCAAGACAAACCATTTCATTTTATTTTTGACATAACTAACATGCACAAGGGGATTGTTTTTCCCTCATGGAAGGAATCCCTCTTTGAAAGTGTTTACATACAATTTTCAGGGATGTGGACTACATCTTGCACAAAGTAACCTACCTTAGTCAGTAGAGAAATTATGATGTTTATTTCTGGGAGCAGCATTGTCTAAAAATAGCCTGTCTAGTCACCTTATAGTGCATTCTTTCATTTCATGGATGGAAGTTTAGAGCCTAGTCTGTGTTTATGCCCTTCCATTACTTGACTTAATGTCCAAATGCCTCTTTTTATTTACTTATTTATTTATTTTGCAAGTCAAAGCTCCTTTAAGAATATAAGACAATTACATTCTACTGATCAGCTATTAATAATAATATTTCTCACTGCTCCCACCTGAAACTTCACCCTAGTCTGGTCACTTGTTTCAGTGTCTTGTGACAACACGTGGTCTTGTATGTTGTAACCTTTGCCTGGAATGGCCTTTCCCTGGAATGGCCTTTCCCCATCTGTTCATTTAATTCCCAACTGTTTTCTACTGCCTGGCTTCAGTTCTATGTATCCTCCCAGGGCCTTTTCCGCTCCATCAGTTCCAAATGACTTCTCTCCTCCTGAAATACTGAGAACCCTTCTGAGTAATTAATACAATATTAAAGGATTTTTGCTTGCTATTTTTCAAATGTGTTAATTTTATCTTCTTATTTAGGTGGAGGCAGAAATTCCTAGAGCAGAGAAGTAACATCTGACATTTCTATATCCCACAAAGAATAATTGCAAATTTTTTAATAGATGAATTTTTGCTGAATGTCATGTCCCAAGTAGAGTATCACTAGAGAAAAGGCTGAGTTAAATAGAAGAAATCTTTCAGTTTTCGACCTGGTTGAGTCCTTATTCACTTTAGTTACGAAGGGCACAAGGCCTTATGGAGGCAGGGTTTCCCCAGTCATCTTCTGCAGCATAAATCACTGTGGGCACACCAGGCATTTCTGCCCAGCAATCCCACAGCTATTCTATTTCATTGCTGTGTGGCTTGGCAGTAGGAAGCTCTTGAAATGTTTTCATCTTACATGGGGTTTCCCTTTGGAGTTAAGCTGCTCACCTTTCGTAACGATGAAACAAAACTCTGTTGACTGAGCAATGGGTTTATCACCTAATTTTCTACTTAATCATCTCTTAGTTTCTATTTTTTTCCGTTAGTTTGTATAGTGCTCCAGCTTGGTTGCGTGTGATGCACTGTGCCGAGGCAGTGGGCAAAAATGCCGTGGGAGTGGTATGGAGGCTGTTAAGTACACCGCACACACTCTGTTACACAACACATGCTTGTGTGTGTGGGAGATGGTTCTTCAACTTCTACCTCCTTGACCTGCCCTGGGCAATTTGACTGTGGGATTTATAAACTGGGTTTCAGCACAAAAGGAATGAGAAGTAACCTTTTTACTCCACTTAGCAAGAGCCAGATGCTTATTATGCCCAATTGGGGTACCAGGGTTTAAGAAGGCTGTGGAGAAACTGGATATGATTCAGCAGTTTGCACCGAAAATGATTTCCTATTGAGAGGTTAAGAGGTGGGGCTTTACAATTTAGAAGAGTAACGGATAAATAAAAGCAGACTACTTCAGGTGCACAGAGGTTCACTGTGGGGGAGATTGAGAATTGTTTCCCATCTCTTCTTGTGACAGATCAGAAACCAAACAGCTTTAGTGGTTTGGGAGTGTTTAATAGAAGCTATCACTGAAGGTCATTTGAAGACCTGTGACTGTCTTACTTATATTGGAAAAATGCTTCCATTTTTCAGGGCTTGGCCTTGCAATGGGACAGAAAATGGGAAAATCATTCCATTTCCTTCCATTTGAAATGATAAATAGAGTTATTAGCATATTTTAATAATTATTATTATTATAACAACAATAACAACATTGGTAACACCTATTTACCTAGAACATGTGAGGCACTATTTTGGGGCTTTAACTCATTTGATCTTTGCAACCTTATAAGACACATATCCTATTATTATTGTCATTTTAGAGATGAGGAAACCAAGGCTCAGCAGGTTTAAGTACATGACTAACTATCTGCAGCCGGTAAAATCTGCTTCCAGAAAGCCAAATTCCAGAGCTCTAGCTTTTGGCTTCCGTGTTGTACTGTCTGATTTTTTTTTTTCTCCACTGGCATTTTGCCACTGAAATAGGAGCAGCAAAAGTTTTAGAGAAAGGGGAACCTCTGAAGATATGACAGAAACAGAGGTGCACAGCAGACAAATGACAGAGTGACAGAAAAACCTTCTAGTTAAAAAATCAGTAGTTCTAGGCAATAACAATAGTTCTTTCAATGACCGAGTGGCCTTAAGGCCCTTTTATACATTATTCTTTACTTCTTTCCTGTAAAATGTGGATCATGCTTCATGTTTTCCTCCCAGCATAGCTACAAGAGCAAAATTATACATTGGATATGAAAGCAATTTGAAGACTATAAAGCAGGGTTCAAATTATAGGTTGATTGATTATTTTAGTAATGAAGTAATATTAATTTATTAAAAACATTGGTTCTTGTAGTAGTTTCATTTTACCAAGCATGAACCTGAACCATAATGCTTCAGGTTATTTATGTTGACGCCTTAACTCTCTTTCTACCTTAGTAATGCTCCCTTCTTCAAGAAGTCTTGCTCCTCCATGCACTGAGCCTATGCCTTTGCTTATGGGTTTATTTATTAGTTTATGTGACAGTCCTTCCAAGTAGACGGTGAGTCCCCAGAGCCTATTTTATTAAACTTTTTATCTTCTATCAGAGTTCACTACACAGATACATAGCAACTGATACAGAATGAATATAATCCAAGAAGACAGAGATTATGTTTCCCATAAGAGGCATTTAGATTGCTAAATGAATACATTAAGTATCTAATATTTAAAGCACCCACCACATAGTATTGGCAGATTAAAAAGAAGTTTGTCTTTGACTTGTGCAAATCTATTCTGAAAAGCAGGCACCTTTCTGACAAGAACTAAATCAGGAATGTGCCCGTAAAGTAAGGGGACTAATTTTCACTTGTGATTTGTAAAATTGCTCTCCTCATTTTACAGTCATACTTTGTAAATTAAGATGATTACCTAGATGTCCTACAGCAGTGCTTAGAGCTTTGATGAGTAAATCACATATATAAAGACAGATGAGTTATTTTGCTGAAAGTCATACTAAAAATAAAATGTGGCCTTCTGGAAGACATACGGTAAATAGGTAGCACTGAACACATTAGAAAGCTCATTCTTAAAAATAAAGAACATGGGAAGAAAATATAGTGTATACCAGAAAATAGAAAAGAAAGCATACAAATGACTGCCCAAAGTTAATGGTTGTGAACAGGACATGTCTAATATTAAAGTCTTTTATGCTAAAAGTATTTATGAAAAAGACCGAATGAATAGTTAAGAGCAGAATTCCCATGCATTGAAGACCTTTACTTCAACCTTCTGGATTCCTCATTGAATAAAAATTTAAATTTCTTATTATGTGGCAAAATTATGTTCTCATCTCCAAAAACTGACAATAAACTATTTAGAAATTCTCTTGTCTGAAAAATACTCCTACATTTAAATTTATCTAAATTGACATAAATGATAAAAATTAAGAACTGCTAAGAAGTCTCTGAAGGGTATATCGCTATACTAAATCACACAAACGTAATCTGCCATGTTAAAGAGTGATGAAAAAACTACATTCTTAACTTAGCTCTAGCAGGAAATGTGTTTCAAAAATTCAAATTTCTAAATTCTTCACAACCCTTTGGAGAGTTTATAATCTTATAATCTTACTCCTGGGAAAAATTTTAAAAATACCGTATAAAATTAAAGTGTAACATATGCTATTATTTTGTAATGTCATTTATCTGATCAACATTACTACTAAACTAAGATCCATGGCTCAAGGTATAAGTATTACATATTTTGTATTAACATATTGAGCACTATGTACACATATATGAAAAGAATCAATATAAAGATTTCATTGCTTAAATACAGCACTCTAAGGCCGGGTGCGGTGGCTCATGCCTGTAATCTCAGCTACTTGGGAGGTTGAGGCAGGAGAATCGCTTGAGCCCAGGAGTTTGAGGCTGCTGTGAGCTAGGCTGACGCCACAGCACTCTAGCCCAGGTGACAGAGGGAGACTCTGTCTCCAAAAAAGAAAAAGAAAAAATAGCACTAAAATATTGCTAAGATCATCTTGCTTGCGTCATTCTCAGAGGAGAGTGAAGAGAAAACTTCTGTAATCACTAAAGAACTGGGGCTCTGCCTACATCCTTCTCCTAACTATGAATGGTGTGGGTACCACTCTGATGATACAACCACTAGCTTTGTGATGCTTCATTATATTCCACGACAACAGTACGTCTAATTATACTCAAAGTGTTGAGGTCAAATTCCCAATTATGGCATCATAGAAAGCATTTTACTGGGTATTTTCCATACCCACTCATTATCAGGTGTTAGTAAGTGTTAAGAAGTGAGAGCAATAGATTCTAGGGTATTAGTGATAATTTAAATTAGTGGTCCACACTGAATAGTGAAGACAATATAGATACTCTGATTATCCTACTGGGTGCAAGATAACACAAGATGTTGTGACTTTGGAGGTTAAGGACACGTGCCTCTCCTCCAGTGTACTAGTTGTACACAATGATCCATCATGGATTTATCATTCATCACTGTTATCTACAGCTTTTGCAAACTGAGCTATATTTCCAACCTAAAGTAATTCTTAGGATTATGGTTTTCATTAGTCTATAAGCATCTGTGTAAAAAAGGAAAATATAATATCCATGAGGAGGAAACTAGGCTGGACTATCTGGTATTTCTCCAGGTATGGATATTATATGTAAATATATATGTATTTTCAAACAGGCACATGCATATGCACACACGTGCACTCGAACATACTTTGCCTTTTTAAACTGTGTTAATTTTTATATGCTCACATGAAATCTTCACTAATTTTGTGTTTTGTTCTTTGTGTCTCCTCAAACATTTTTCAGGGAATTTCCTAGAAGTTTTCCACTATCAGCTTGGCGTTTCATTGCTTAGCTTGAAGTAATTTCAGTATCTATAAGTTACTTCCAATATTTCAAAAATCCTAAATAATTTCCTATATTTCATAAATTATCTCACTGGCAACTTGAAGGTTCCCAATTTGAAGTTATCATGCCTTTAGGAGTCCACAAAGTTGTAATGCTGAATTTTTTTTCTGTCAATAGAAAACAGCAATTTTATTGTCCATTGTGTTTTAAAAATAATATTTAAGGAACTATAACAAATAGTCCCAACATCAGTCTCTGGGGAATTCTGTCCCTTATACTGTTTCATTCAGAGAGGGGTTTAGAACTATGTAAATAAATACACCAGAGAATAAATCTTTCATGGCAAGGAGCTCTAAACTCTCTCCTGCTTATATGTCCCAATACTTCCAAGCAAAGTTGTTCATGTATAATGTTGCTAATAAATCTTTATTAGTTATACAAACAATTATAACTAGCCACAAAACCAAAGTTCTTGTAAAATAACTCTAAGGCTGCATTAATTGACAGGATTCAGAAAAGCAAGAGGTTTTTCTAGATTGTTGCTTGATATTTTTACTCCCACAACTGAAACTCAGACCTTCAAAGGCACACTTGCACTTTCAAGTGAGAAGTAGCATTACTATAGCATCTCCAACCAGTGTTAAAGGATGCATAATGCAAATTCAATGAAATGCATAATGGCTCCAAAACCTTCTTATCTAATATTTAAATAAATAACATAGTTTTGCATATCAAGGTCAGAAATCCCAACTGTAATACAAATGGACACATAACAAAAATAGCCCTGGGTGCTGGGTCAATGTGCTTTTATGGAAGGGGATTTCTCCTGACCACTAATGGCAACAGTAACTGTTTACTGCACTGTACACAGTCTCAGGGAGTTCCTAACATACTGTACTGGTGTCTGACACCAGGGACTCCTCCATGTTCAGTTGAGAAGTGGAAATTAATCTGTGTTCTCCAATAAGGTTTATATCCACACAATCAAGAAATGCACCTATTCAGTCACCAGAATACCTTTTTTCCTAATTTTTCTTACAATGTCAGTTTTTAAATTTTTATTTCAAACAAATGCAAAATAGAGTATAATTTCATATTGTTTATACAACATTCATGCAATGTGTTTAATGTATGAACTTGTGTAAACTGTCTTCATCATCTTTATCAACACTTAGCTGTAATATAAAGTGAATGAAATAAACTATGTAAAATATTCAAACCATTAGAACTGTAATATAAACAGGCGTTTAGAACAACAAAATTGCAGAATTACTACTTAATACCATTTACTTCATATATCATATATATCTCCCATTTTCCTTTATATATATTTAAATTTACATTTAAATCATTATAATTATTGTTAGGGTGTATCATTGTTAGTAAACCTACTCATAACCAAGGAAATAAATAAATATTATAGAAAATCAACTAGGTAAAAAGTGCTTTATGATTCCTTTTTAATAAAATGTGTTTACTTTTTGCTTAATATGAAGAGGTTTTCTAAAAAGTAGTTTGCTATTTATTTTATTTTTAGTCTATTGACTGCATAATATAGCTCACTTTGTTGCAACTCTGACATGCCTGTATGAAAGTATTTGGTACTGATTTAGGAACAATGGTAACTAATGATGAGGGAGAAGAAAAGAGAAAAGAAAGAAATCTTAATCTAGGGGGAAAAGGAAGCAGAGGCTTTCAAAAGCATTTAAAGAACAATCACCTACCAGTTCTACTCGTCCGAAACCTCCAACTCCAAGGGTGTCAATGATGTTGAAATCAGACAGCTTCAGGTTGGCGAAGAAAGCAGCTTCAGCTTCATATCTGGATTTTTTGATGCGAAAAAATGGAAATTTCTTAGAGGTGCAAACACGAGTACCACGTACAACTGCACTGGAATGACATGACTGTGGAACAGGGTTTACCTGCTTACATTCCATCTTGCTTTTAGAGTCTGTGTTTTCTCGCACTCATAATTTTTTGGTCCCAGTTGTGCAGAATAACAGAAATTTGCACTTGTTTTTCAAAGTACTGTAGAAAAATACAACGTACCCACTGCATGCCAGTCAAGTGACTGATAAATCCAGTTATCAAATCAAAGTTACATCTCGGTACTTTTCTACGCGTCTTCTTGTGAACACGGATTGTTTGAGTTGTTCTTTTTTGGTTTTGTTTTGGATTTTTTGGTTTTGCTTGGTTTTGTTTTTGCCGTTCAGATTTTGGGTTGCAGTTTCTCATTAGTTTCCCTTATCCTCGGGCTGGCAGCACCTCCTATAAATATTTATTAAAAGCAGCAAGATCATGGAGGTCTCTGAAGTGAAATCACAGCCAGGTTTTTATAAAAACGGATCCAAAAAGCTGAGGACTGATGTACAAATGTCTGAAATGGATGATTTCTGAAGCAAAGTCACATTCCTAAAAAGTGTCTTTCCTTCGTTTATGTTTACTCACTGACTCGGAGCCAAACTCTCAGCTAGCAATCCCAGCGTCTTTATGACTGCGAGTTTCTTATACGAGCGGTGTGGAGAAGCATGGGCTACTGTCCCAAGAGTCTAACTACGCACACATGCAAATCTGACACATGCAAGTGGCCAAAATAAGCTTCTCCTGATGAGACAAGTGAATATGAGCTGCTTAAAATATCTCCTTGTGAAAGGCCTTACTATTTTTAGAAAGGGCAGGAAGGCATAAAGATGAAGATGATCTGCCCACTCACTGAAGTCAGGTCAGGGAGTAATTCAGCTGTCTCAAATATACAGTATTTGAATAGCTATGCACAACCCATGACCCTCAGCCCGGCAATACCTGATTCAGTACTATACTATAGATAGAAATGATGAATGCACTGGAGGTTGTGATACTTACACAGCTTGTTTGTGTCCATTTTGAAAAGAATCAGTCACAGGCATGTTTGGCATTAAGCTGTGTAACATTGTAGCTATTCCATTATAATCAAACACAAACGTAGATTCTCCAGTTAGGAGACATGTGAAACAGCTTTCTAGGTGAGATTTTAACATTCTTCAATTTAAAACTACAGTTCTAGTATTTTTAAAAAGTCAATTGTTGACAGACTCCTCAAAGGGTACAAACAACATTGGTTTTCATTATCGGCTGATTATGTGAAATCAGCTCCCTCTAATAAACCTAATAAGCCTCTATAAACAAGGCTGTTAGTCAATCCTAATGCTATTTGTAGATTTCTGTCATGAACTACACAATCGAGAGATCAACATAGTGATTCAGGAGATGGTTTACTAGAATGGAAGGAACGTAAGCAGCAAATGTGCATTTCTAGCATTCCAACTGGCTCACTACTATTGAAAACTTAAAACTGCATCCCATTGAAAGGGCAGTGGCAGAGTTCACCCCAACAGGTGCTTAAAAAAGGACATCTGTTGAAATCAGACCCTGTGACAGCTTGTATGTCGTCAAGCATATCCCGGCAGTCCAGATGATTAAATCTTTAAGGAGCTTGTTATTGAATAATAATCTATGTGTTTGCTGGATTTAGAAATCTCAGATACAAAGAGGGTAAACTCTTTCAGAGTATTTTGATAACATTCTATATATTCAAAGTATGGCGTTATTACTTATAATTCTTGAAGACACCTCCAAAATTCTCATATTCAGGAAGTGCGAAATGAGGCTGGAAGTACACTTAAAAAAGTGGAGTGATTCTCAGCCTTTGTTGTACATCAGAGGTACCTGAGCATCTTTTAAAAACACTTAATTTGAGCCCTCCTCACAGACCAAGTGAATCAGAAATTTCTGGAGGTGGTACCAAAACATCTGTATTTTTTAAGAGCTGCCAGGTGATTTTGATGCACAATTAGAATTGAAAACTGTAGTTCTAAGCCTTCTGAAAAACTTTAGGAAGTTCCAGAAATCATACAAGAATTTTGAGGTGGATTAAAATGGGCCAGTAATATAAGCAGCTGCCCAATGATCTGGAGGTGATATGTTCTTGCAAGAGGATTTGGGCTTTTATACATTGGTCTGGGTTCCTGCCAAGTTTTAGAATTATAAGAATGAACAATAGTTCTATAAAAGCTAACACAGCTTCAAAAAAAAAAAAAAAAAAAAGCAACTTTGCCAACAAAAGGCAGGTACAGAATCCAAAAGTTATAAAGCACTTATTTATATTTGCATATCTACAGGAAAGACTTAAAGACCTCTTGACTTTGTTTACAGTTATTAGCTGGTTAATTACTGATGGCATTTTAGCTAATGGGATGGACATATTAAATTTCATCTCAAATGGTGGCCATTTTCTCTTTAACCATCAAAATCCACTTAAACATGTACTTCCCCATACACTAGAAGTACCAATCACAGTTAAATAAAATATTTTGTATGTCTTAATAAAAAGATACTGGTAGCATTGTGATCATATTTTGCTAATCTTTGCTAATTACTTTGCTAATATTACTAGGCGAATTTTTAAAATACTGCCTAGTTGGGTGATTTTATCTTGTTATTGATAGGATACATTTTGAAGGGGTCTTTGGATAATTGTGCTCCTGATCCTCCATTCTGTTCCTGTTTTTTCAGGTCCTGATTCTTGGGGAAGTCAAATAATATAAGACGTGATCACAGCAGTTTCTCTTTTCCCATCAAGGAAATGTTGTTAGCTGCTTAATATTTTATATGTATCTATTTTTTCTTCAATTTATTTTTAGAGACAAGTTATATCTTCATCACAGAGAGACTCTGTACACTTTCCTTTTTTGAATTAATAATTTTTTTAAAAACATGAAAGTCACTGCATGGCGGACCTTTAGAAAGAAGCTAAGCTCTGGATGATTTAGCTTCTTCAGGTATTTAACTGTTTCTGGCTCATAACTGAGAGGGACATTTTCATTTTTTTCCCTTTACTTGGGGATTATTTGAAGAGAATTTGAATCCATTCATTTTGTTCTATTTTCTTTACAGTTGATAAACCTTTGAGTGGGGGAAAGTAAATGGTTAAGTAGACATTGTTCTATTAAATAAACTTCTTGTGCCTGAGGAGGTAAATGTGCAACCCGACTCCCTAACTTACTACCGTAGGGTACTAGGTCCAAGGAATTAGGCTCAGCTTCATGCAATTCCAAACTCCATCTGTGCAACAGTGTTTATGAGAGGACAGTTGCCAAGTGCTAATGGAAATACATTTTAGTAAGAAATACAGTTCCTGATATCTGGTTGCTTAAAATATAAAAAAAGAATAAAGTATATATCCAATAGTCCTTAATTTGGTTTGAGACAATGATTTAAGAAAAAAAATTATGGTTATTATTATTATTGTTGTTTTACTATAGGATAAAAGCTATGAATTGTCTTCCCCAAAAGTGCAAATTCTGACATCCTGTTGTCCTTATACCAACAGGAAGTGTACACAGCCCTAAAATAGGTTAACAATACACATGTAACTATACAACAAGAGAATACATGTATTGGGTGAAGAAAGCAGAGATAATATATCACTTCTCAAACAGGCCTGATAATAAGATTGATCTGGGCTGTGTTGATTAGAAACCACAGACAATTGCTAATCTCTGTGGGGTAATCTTTAAATTGTGAAATATTGAGCTTTTATTTTAAGAACTTCTAAAGAGTAACAAAGTTGCCTTGATTTTCACCTCCTCTTTTAATTTCTGCTTATATACCAAAGGAGGTTCCAAAAGCAATGAAAATGTAAAGCTGCAGGTATAAAGAAGATGAGACCAGGACACCTGTGCATAGTCTAGAAACAGAACAATGATACCGGAATAACCTCAATCTCTTCCCTCCTCCCACCCCCGCCTCTCTCTTTCTAAAACCACATATTTGCACAGTATTACATTCACATTTCCTTAGGAAATAGATAAGGGCCATTTAGTTTTTATATTTCCACCTCTTGCAATATCACCAGCCTCCACAAAACCCAAGGAGTAAGAATCAAGTATCCTTTATTATTCACTGCCATTGTTCTTCTATAGTTAACATAATATCCAAGAATCAATTTTTTTCATTCCAAATTAACAGAATTTGGATGCTATACCTAATAACTGATCATTATTTTAAAGAAGTGAATATCTCTCCCTATATACTGGAAATCAAATATGATGATTCAGCACAGGAAAAAATTATGAAACTTATAATTTTTTCTTCACCCTGACATTGCAATAGCAGAAATAGCACAGTGTTATTTTTACAAAGCAGACATTATTATATGCACTTTTAAAGTAAAGGCCAAGTGCAAAGTTACATAATTCCAGATGGGTAATTAAGAGCCAACAGAAGAAAAGGCAAGTGTGGCCCTATTTGCTTTAACCCAGCTCATCTGTAATCCAAATTTAGTTACAGCAGGGTACTCTTAAGAGTCCCTAAGCATTACATCTTAATCTGCATGTGGATTAGTAGATGTTAGCACCTTACTTAACGTCTACTAATCCATGTGCAAATCACTTATCATGGTATTGCCTGGACTTGTTTGCTCTTGGCTATACTTTTATTTCCTATTGAATTTAGGCTTATCAATTCTTGGGGAAATCCATAAAAATAAAATGTTTTAGTAAGCACATGTGGACTCTCATCTATGACTGAGTTTATTTTTTATCTCATAACTGTAGTAGGTAAGATGAGATTCAATTGGACCATTAATGTCTACTCTAAACTTAAAAAATTATATAAGAGAGCATCTTGGCACACAGACAAAAGCTCATGGACTCATGGTCCTGGTTTTGCCAAAGGCTTTGTCCTTCCAAGTCCTGATTTCTTCAATGTCTTGGCCTTTCTAGGATTATTGACAAATACACTTAATGTAAATAACTATAAATTTGGTGATAACTCAAGTCCGAATCCCAGCTTACTTTAATATTCAGATAAATGTCTAGAAATCCTTTTTCATCTTGTACGTGATCAAAGAGCACAGCAATTTATAAATAAATGTTTACAGAAATAGTTAAAAAGGGGGTAATAACGTTCAGAAAGTGAACCCTAAGCACAAAATATGCAGACCTGGTCTATGATAAATCTAAGCTATAATAATGACCATGTAACTGAATAAACACTTAATTTGGTACACAGGATTTTATGCAATAATCGTTCCTGATTTAATAAAGCTTGGTGTATTGACTAATTTGTAGGTCTGGCAAAGCAAATGAAAAATCAGCCAGAAAAATAACTATATAGAGTTAAAGTAGCATTGGAAATTGGACCAATAATACTTATTTGCATATTTAACACAGATGCGATTTGGGCTTAAACTACAGAGACTATTGCTTCATTGTGTTACTTTAACTTCGTGTATCTGAAAAATGTTAGGAGGTTTGTGTCCTTATTCCCTTAATTCTCAAATGTTTAAAATTAAATAAGCTTAGTCACCAAAATAAAAATGGATAGTATCTATAATCAAGTCACCAATCATCTCTTATTATTAATAACTTAACTGCTGTATAGAAGTCTTGTTGACAACTAAACTTTGAAAGCAGAATCATTGGAAAACAGACATTATTTCCTGTTAAATCATATTTTTCAAATAAAAGTCTTTTCATAAAAGTCCCAATTACTATAAAGTTTTTAAAAATCTTTTTAAATATAAGAAACCTTATTCCTAAAATTCTACAAAAAAAGTGACGATTTCTAATGTATTTTATTGTACAGCATATAGGTATAGTCACCATTCTTTTAGCAGTGGAGAGAATACCTTGAAGAAATAAAAGTTTAAAAGTAACTTAATAAATCTAAAGTATTTCGTTATGTCAATTTCCTCTGGAAAGTATAATCTCTTCTTCAGGGAATTTGAGATAACATTAGTTTGCTTCTTCTATTTCCAAAATCATAGTTTTCAGGAACACAAACTTTTTTTTTTCTTTTAACACTGCAGTCATGAAATAGTTCTACTTATTTTTCAAATACATTCCCTGGAGGAGATATAGCCAACAGGAATACATAGGAAAATTGCATTTCATGTATCTTCTGCATAATAAGAATGATAGTAATGCAAATATTTTGCATTTAGAAAGCGCCTTTCTTCTAAGGATTTAAAAATCTGTCTTATTTATCCTCGCTGATTGTCTGTGAAGATGAGATAACACATATTTTTACTTCTATTTTGCAACTATGTAAACTAGTTGCTGATAAGTGATTGGTTTCGGTAATTAAACACCAGAAGAATTGGGACTAGAAACCTATTCTGTGTTTCACAGTATAGCATATTTACACTTATTCCAAACAAATAAATCTCCTTTAAACAAGATAGTGGGATATCATACAATTTTAGAAATGTTTTTATCTCAAAATCTTAAAATACTAAAAAAGTTCAAAATTTGGATCAACACCATTGGAGCTCATTTTCAAAAATAGAAGAATTAAGTCTAGAGATGGTAAGTGACTTAGCCAAGGTCACACAAAGACCCTGGCACAGAACTGGCATTCTGATTTGTGGTCTATAATAGTTTTACTATCTGATTCGATCTCTGCAGTTTTTATAATGTTCTGATATTTGAGAAACAAAGGCAAATGTAAAAGCAGTAAAATATATTTGAGTAGTATGCTCTTTTACTACACATTTCAATCAAGAACAATTTTGGCCTGCTTGTAGCTAAGCACTATGTGTTCTTGCCTATGATGTAGTTTTTGTGTGTGTGTGCTCTAGTTAAGTAAAAGGGCCCAAAATGAAAGTGCATTTGTGCTTAAAAGATATGTTGTAAAAATTTAAGTATCAGGTGAGGATATGCTACCCACTGTCACTGTATCATCCATTACGCATTTTTATTTATTCAGCTTTGAAGTAATTTCTACACAGTTTGAGGACATTTTTTTTCTAAAACAAGGGCATAAGTTAAATATACATTGCCATGAAAAAAATTGACAATAATGGAATTCAAGATTCTCCCCTCTTAGTGTTTGTTACTTTAACAGAATCACAGGCCATAATAGAAAATTCATTTATTGAGTTATCTAGTGATTTTTTTTTTTGCTTTAGAGAATATAAATACTTGAATATGTGTATTCAAACATAAAAACATGCAATTCTCAACTCCGCTTATGCCAGAATAGATATGTCCTTCATATAAATGTATAGCCATTAGAAGCTAGTGGTCTGAGGAATTTCTCTCTCATCTCAGTGTAGAGCAATTTCTTCCTTTTCCTTCATCCGCATTGCTCAGAACCTCAGTCCTGCGTTGTCTGCTTTTTACTGTAGACCAGGGTGGTCCAGAGCTGATGACTATCAAGGTTTGGCTTCTCAAGGCCAGGGAGGTAAGGCTTAAGGAGAAAGAAGACAGGTAACCATGATTCCTCCTCTGTCTTCACTGTTGCAACAACTTAGGCCTGTGGGGGAACATCCCTCATTCTCATCTCACTGCCTCACACCACCCCAGAAAAAATATCTGTTACTGAAGAGCTCTCATTGCAATTTCCATGAGGACATCTTTGCCATAGCCTACATTTCTAAAGAAGGGATGGGTAAAGACAGCCTAAGTTTCACCCTCAAAAATAAAAATCCCTTTTTACTCAAAGACTAAAGAGAAGTCTTTGCTTTTTTCTTACAGGTCACTTTTTAATATGGAAGTTGAAAATTTTGAAAAAATGTGGGAACATTTAATCCTAATTAAATTTTAAAATTAGTCTTAATCATAATCTTAATCAAAAGGATCAGTCAGAAGGTTGAACTGGGAACAGAAGGGATTAGGCAGGGTTCGAAAACTAGAGGTCAGCTTTTATTTCTGGAATCAGAATATTCCCTTTATAAATTTTTATAAAAATCCAGGCTGCATCCTTTCTCTATGGTTACTAGCAGTGATCTTCTGAATTGAATATCTGTGAAGGATTCTGCATGAACTTCATGGACAGGAGGCTTAGGGATGTGGTCATGCTTACAGTGGGCCAAAGAATGAAAAGAAGAGTAGAATGCAATGTGTGGCAAGAAGAAAACGAGAAGACTACAAGTCATCCTCCCTGGCTTCTAGGAATATAACAAAAGGAGTAATCAGGAAGTTGATCCAGGACCAAAAAGAGCAAGACATTCCCTTTTCTGCAAAATGAGTTTGCACCAGACATGTCCATGAAGCTCACTCGCAGCTTGATAATTCTGGGATTCCAAGTGTCATCAGAGATGTACCCTTTACAGAAAGCCCTGGTACCCACAGCTTCTCTTTTTCCTTCTCCGCAGGCCTCTTCTCCAATCCCAGACCCCTGAACTACTGCTTCAGGAAAATACTACCAGAGGCTTTCATTTCAGGGAAACTTGCTTTCCGCTCCTGGTATGCAAAGGAGGCAGGCAGGAGACCTGACTCAAGGGCCAGAACACCAGATGAGGAAGATATGTCTTGGATGTCCAAAATAGAACTGTAATCAACCGGAGGTTCCTTCCCACTGCAGGATTTGTATCAGAGTTATGCGTTGAGTTTAAAAACAGACTTGATAAAACCTTGAGACTTGGGACCAGGCATTAGCATTCTAAAATGAGATTCATAAGTAAGTCTATACAGCTGTTAATTACTAATGTTAATGATCATATGTAAGTTTTAAAGAACTATTAGTGTTAATTTGACATGTATGTGACAGACACTTATTATTAATATATAGTATACAAACACCACAGGAAAATGGTCCAAGCTTCAAGTGATTGCTCTCAAATGATCTTGGAGAACACCGTATATTCTTGAAATGGGGAAAGCCTATATATTTTTCTAGTATAGAAAATACTAAGTAGAAAAGAAGAAAATGAAGCAAAATTTTTGCCTTGTCAAGTTTTTTAGAAATAGTTATTGGTACATTTATCACACGAACTAAGTCCCAGGAGACATCTCACATTTTTTACCAAGTCACTGCCATTGGATGAGAAATTTGGTGTTAATTTGGCTGCCAATAAAACTGAATATTGCATCAATAAAAATTTTTAAAAATTTGAATGATAAAGCAATCTATAGGGTTTTGTTGGGTTTTTAAACTAATGTCTATACTTTATTCAGATATCCTTGGTTTTTACTATTCTCCTTTTTATGGTCCATATAATATATATTTGTTGTATCTCCTTAGGTCCCCTGCGGCTGTGACCGTTTCTCACACTTCCCGTGTTTTTGACGACCTTGATAGTTCTGAGGAGTACATGTCAGGTGTTTTGTAGAATGTCCCTCAATTGGGGTTAGTTTGATGTTTTCCTCACGATTAGACTGGAATTATGAGTTTTTGGGGAGGAAGATCTCAGAGGTGAGGTGCCATTTTCGTCATATATCAAGACCCATACTGTTGATAGGACCTATCACTGATGATGTGAACTCTGACCATGTGCTGAGATAATTATTCTATAGTTTCTCATATAGTATATACATACAGGAACCAATAAGTACAAAATGAGCTGTATCAAAATGTGGTCTTCTCCATAATTTTTACCTTGGGCAGTTGTCCCTGTCAAATCCAGATAGCTCTATAAAGGTATTACACATTTCCACACTGTTGAGCTATCTGCACAATCATTCAAAAGGGTCACAAAAAAATACACCAGTCGGACTTGAACAGATGACAACAATATTAGAAACTGGTGCCTTTCAATACATTTTCACACAAATCACAGGTGTGAAGATGTGAGGAGACAATGGTGAAGGGGGAACAACTCAATACCTCAAATGGCAGTTGCTTTGCTTTTCTACATGTGTACAAAATTAATTTAATAATTGTTTCTCTGAGCACATCAGTCACTTGTCACGGAAGTTTAGAATAAATCTGTAATCAAATTTAACTTTAGCTGTACTGTTGGTTCAAATGAATACTGCTATCACACTTAAACTGACCTTCACTTACCACTTCATAAAGTTCCTGGCTCTGCACTTGTATGTGTTTAATTGAATAGCACAAAATCTTTTTCTCCCATTTTTTTATGATTTGTGAAGGAAAAGATGAATGAAGGAAACTGGAAGGGGGCATTCAGGCCTGTAATAATTATTCTTTATGCCACTCAACAACTAGAGAATATTTTTTTCATATTTGGCTTCTTTTTCCTCACATAGTTTCCAGAGATACAGTTGAACTTTTGACTATACCCTATTCTCACTTCACTGTTTGCAATTCCCTTTTCCTCAAGCAAGTTATTAAACTTTCTTTCAGGATTTAACAGGTACTGAATTCACATGTCCTAGGTGGATTACTTTGGTTTTGCAAGGTCTTTTCACAATAGAACAAGCTATGTAATGTGAGAAGAATATCTCCTGGACTTGTTGCCTTTCTTTACCAGGTTTAACGGTTGGAATGTTGGATGTCCACTTAATGTTTTCAAAGAACAGACAGTATCTGATTGGATTCTCAGTCTGATTTACCCTTGTGTAATTTTGCAGACATAACAGAACTGCAGATGCACAAAGGAAAGAAAACCTTTTTTCTGTTCCAATCGGAATAGGAAATTACTGAACTGGAGGTGGAAAGCTTAGAAACTTGTTCTGTATGTTGGCACCTGTAAGCAGTTGTCCATTGACGTAGGCTAGAAGGAAGTGAAGAGACTACAGGGAGGGCTGGTCTCTCCTTCGGAATGGAAGAAGAAGTAGCCACAGGTTCTTCACTTCTGTAATACTCGCGATATTTGGCCAGACGTGGGGGAAACGGATAGAACATGATTCTCAATATATAAAATATATAAAATAT
Source organism: Indri indri (assembly GCA_004363605.1). NCBI lineage: Eukaryota > Metazoa > Chordata > Mammalia > Primates > Indriidae > Indri > Indri indri. The sequence continues at coordinate 55,212 of RJWJ010001511.1, read as the reverse complement.
AAATATATATTAATATATAAAATATGGGTCAAATTATTTAAAATTGAGTAAATCTATTTTAGCAGCAATTACTCTATTTTTACTAAACTACAAAGGATATTTCAGTAGTAAAGATATTACATGATAGCATATGCTATTAGCACAAAGATATCACTTAAGGTACATAATAGGAAATAGATTATATATATATATATATATATATATATTGCTTATGGAGTTTTGTCTTATAAAAAGCAGATACACTGACATTCTTGGTGCCAGTAATTCTCCTGCTATATTGATAATTGTTTCAGAAATAAGATTCCTATAGGCCTTTCTGGCTAAAGTCTAAAGAATCAAAGTACCAACACAGAAAACAAAATGACCCTGATATAACTGAGTTATTCAGCTTGCACAAAGTGAACTTCTTTTATTTTTTCCCTAAATTTTGTTCCAGCCTACGTGTACAGCTACACGAGGCTCAACTCTATGCTTCCCAGTAAGTGAAAAAAATTTGAAATAGTTTCATAAACGTGATTGTTAACTTCTAGAGTGTTACTGATTGGAAAGCAAAGATGTAAACAAAAATGAATAGCAGTAAGAGGCAATGCAATGTTAGGTTTCAGGCAGCTAACATACGTTATCACATATGTTTAGAAAATATATTTATATAGAGATAGTGGAGTTCTATTACTCTCTGTCTATTCTTAAATACAACAATTTAGAGTATTTATTTGTTCAGAGATAAGACCTTTCTTAGGTGATATAACAGATGAAATTTGTTATCTAGGCTAACAGTGGATTAAGAATCTGCCAATAAGCAAAAGACTCTTCAACCATTAGTTTAAGCCTTAAGTATTAGAGAAAGTAAGCTTCATGGGATACTTTCTAGATCCAGGGTCTTTGAAACATTGATTAAATATAAATATTCCTTTAATAGTAACACCCCAATTATCTAACGACATTAAGTACATTGTTCAGATTATTAAAGTTTATCCCTTTTAACAAACATACAAATTCCTCTCACTCCATTTAAGAAAAAACAAATTAGAGAAGCAACATTTCTAGAAGAGATTATCTTCCTCTAATCAATTAAAGCCTAAGTTATCGAATGTAGTAGAACATTCAAAGGATGATTCCCGGTCGCCAGTTTGAATAATCGATCACAGTGCTGTTACTTCTATTTGAGATGACCCCAATAGCACTTCTATAGTATGTGTTATTAGCTGGTCAGGTTTTAAGTATTGTCTTTTGATAGAGTCAGAAAACCTGTCTTACCTCCCATATCTGACCTAGATGTACTTATTTGCTATAAGCTATAAAATCAAACAGCCAAATTTGTTAGGATTGGCCCTGCAATATATTCTCGTAAGCAATAAATACTCAAGGAGGCAGTAATAATGTTTAAAATATAATCTCTGGAGCCAGTCTGCTTTGGACAGATCCTAGCTTCATTATTCACTGGTGACAGAGCCTCAATAAGCTACTTAATCCATCTGTGTCTCAGTTTTCTTCAACTGTTTAATAATAAGCATGATAAGCCAACTTCCTTGGGTTGTGGTAGATATTAAATGAGATAATACATGTGAAACAAAACCATAAGCAATCAATAATAATAATAATAAAAGATAATTGTTGCCTTTCATGGAGTTTTTATTGTGCATCATCTGCTGTTTGTCAGTTGTTCCTTGTTACTACTAATTGCCTGATTTTTCTGTCCATGAATTTTCGGCTGACCTAAATTTACCTCTACACACATACACCCCCCCTTGGCTAGGATCTAGGTAGTAGAGATGCTTGGTGAGCAACCTAGAGATAAAAGGGGTGTTACTATATAGAGATAAAATTAATTTTATAGAAATCATCTATGTAATTTTATAGAAATCGCATAGAAATATCCAAGCATGCCATAACGTTGGGGTTTGTTCCGTTCCCTAATATTCTATTCCTTTATTCAAAATGTTTTAATTGTTGGTTTCTGATGCTCCAGTAGACTTTGCTAACTCTTCACCCTAAGTTACAATTTATGCTGTGCTTTCACCATTTAATTTCTGAACCATCTTACATCTTATATCTGTCAATGTACAATCAGGTACTATCAAATGAATGGATCAAACTGAAAATGATGGCTACATGATGAATGAAGTCCATTTTAAACCTTCTATTAAAAAAAGGATAGGTGAGGGTCTCCTTTTAGAAATTTGAATTTAATTATACTTTTCACGATTCTATTGCACTCTCAGGGAATATGGAAGTTATGAGCCGTAGTATGAATGAAAGAAAAGCATAAAGTTCTCATGTTGCTTCAAGCATGTGATCCTTACCTTCAACTATTCTCTGAGCTTGCGGGATACAGATGATGCATCACCATGCTCTTAGCCACAGTCAGGCAATAGATACAGAGTCAGTCAACAACCACCACTTAAAGGTGAAAGGATAAAGCAATTTTCTTCAAGATCCCAGAGGCTGGAAATGCCTGAAACAGATTCTCAAGAGGCATTCACAGAAAGTCTGAGGGTGTCCCCTCTGAGGACGAATCTTTGCCAAAATCAGAGTTGCCAAGAAGTCACTCAGTGACCCAATCCTGTAAATAGACCCCTCTCTCATTCTCCTAGGGCTTATTCAGTATGACTCACTTCCTTAAAGCCACCTTGAGACTGGTTCATTGGCAAACAGGGCAAAGACCTGGCCAAGTTCCAGAGGCACAAAGAACCTTACTGGTTTCTTCACTAACGTGCAGGTGAAAGCTGTGGATGCCTCATGACCAGAAATCTGTAAGTGTACCTTTTAGAAAGGGAAAACTAAACTCAGATCTTCTACTTTCTTGCCATTGGCAAATAATTATAAATACTACTTTGATAAAAGGCCTTTCAAGGCTTTATAATGTCTTTACCTCCTAAGCCATGTTTATTAGGGGAACAGTCCCAGGGGTGAGTTTTTATGATAAAATAAAATAAATTAAAAAAGAAAAGAGAGAAAATGCTTTCTTTATCATTTTTACTGACAATTGACGACAGAAGAAAAGTAGTACACAAAAGATCTACTTTTTTAGGCTCTATCAATCATATTTGCAACATTCCATCATGTCACATGAGTTTATTAGCTATACTGTTAAAATACAATACAATTAACATCACATGGGGATGTTCTATGTCAGTGGAAAGAATACTCATAAAAAGGCTAATGTTTTTGAGATAAAAGTGATATGATAAGGCTTTGGAATCCACTTAGTGCAGATGTTTCATTGCTCTCTATTCTAGCAAATATTATCAACTGTCCACTTCCAACCAGTGATGCTGACCTGAAGAGCCTGGCCTGTGTTGCACAGATTCTGACTTGGGTCTGCAGTACTCTAGGCATGGACGTACGGGAATAAACTAAAATGTCAGGAAGAGCATTTGTACTGTGTGTATGATACTATAATTATCTTTCCATGTCCATGTGCCCCGCTAGAATCGAGCACCTTCTTATGTGCCTAGCACTGTACCATGCCCTTTTATATAATTTCATTTAGTAAAGAAGGGTAGAGGTTTGCTCAGGTACACCTGAAACAGGAAACATATGGAAGAGCATTAAGAACCACTGTAGAAGAACTTTTGATACAGGCCTCTCATTCTCAGGCTGAATTGCATCATTTTTGGAAAAATGTTTACCTAGCTGGGACAAATGGAAAAAAAAAAAAAAAAAGCAGGGCTTTTGAGTCAAAAGATTTTCCCTAAGGATTTAAGAACAAGAACTCCTTCACCTTTAGTTCAGGTCCCCTCCTTCCAGACCAGATTCCGAGATCAACAATGCAGTGGCTCATATCCCCGGCTTAGCTGCTACCTCTTCATTTCACATCTTTTACTTTCTATTGAAAATCCGAATCAGAATCAAAACAAGCATTCTTTTTGGATCTTAAACAAAATTAACGAAAATGAGATTGTAATGATTATGGCTGTGATGCAATTGAGAGCTACAGCTGCACAATTGCATTACAAAAGAAAGGTTTTCTTTTTATTCAGGAAAATGTCACCAGGGTTATGACTTCCCTTTAACCTACCCGCGCTTGAACGTCAAATTTACTTGCCTTTAAGGAATTCCAAATCACGAGAAATTGTATACCACCTGTTTTAGATTTTCTAACAGAAAGTGAACATAGGGTTTTGCAGCTAAAACAGACATTAAAGCTATGGCATCGCTACCTTCCTCTGGAAGGGGAAGGAGATCTGAAATTAGAAACATAAAGTTAAGAAGTAACATGGAACTTATCATTTTTTTCATTGTTTATAAAACAGTTTCTCACTCATTACCGTAGAAAAACAATAATAATATAACTGGGCACATGTGCAGTGCTACTTCACCCAGAAGTGGAAAATGTAAACTGTGTTACACCATCAACCTGCCGTTGCAGCACTATGGTTTTCATGCTACTTATAGAAGATATTTCTATTAGTCATGTTTTTAAATTTTACTAAATGCACTGGGTTCTTTCTTGTGCAATCCATATCTCATTTCTCAATGGAATGTACAATCATCCCTCAGTGTTCACGGGGGATTGGTTCCAGGACCTCCCTTGGATACCAAAATCCACAGATGCTCAAGTCCTTGATATAAAACGGTGTAGTTTTTGCACATAACCTACATGCATCCTCCTGGATATGTTAAACCGTCTCTAGATTACTTATAACAGCTAATACTATGTAAATGCTTTATCTACAATGTAAATGGTTGTTATACTGTATTGTTTAGGGAATGATGACAAGCAAAAAGTCTGTACATGTTCAGTACAGACACAATTTTTTTTGAATATTTTTGATCTGTGGTTGGTTGAATCCATGGATGCAGAACCCATGGATAGAGAGGGTCAACTATATTTTATTCTCTGTAATAATATAGCATGTTGTGAAATGCAGTACCTCAAGAGAAAAATAATCTTAGATGTTATAACTAAGTATTTGTTAGATAAGCAATGTTTCCTTATCGGTTTTACTTGTGAGGTGGAACCTTACAAATGATGTAATGGGAGTTTGGAAGTCATGTTGCTTTTATATACTATCTTCCTTTGATTATGATAATTCATTAATTTAAAAAAAACACCTCAATCTTGTTGAACTACTTCAAAGACCAGATGTTAAAATTCTCCAACTATACTTTTATTCCATTAATTAACATGTGTCTTTGACAGAATATGAGATCTCTTGCAATTTAAGATTTTTTTACTTCAAAGTATTAAGGGGGTAAAAATGTTTTGGTTACATATATTGCTTTTGTAATGCTTGAGTCAGGGCTATAAGCGTGCTGGATTTAGTATTTGCCTATTTCACTGTGATATTAGATGAAATTTACTGATATTTAATAACTTCTCCACATTTTCACAGAAATTCAAAATAAACCTTACATTCAATTAGTGATTATGACTACCATGTTGACCCCAATTCATAAAAGCTTTCAATCTTTTTTCCCCCATGGATTTTGACTTGTACCTATATGATGTACACAAGATACACAATAGTCCTGAGGAATGTAAAGATTTTTTTCTATTCTGGAGTTTCTGTGAAGTGAAAATGTTCTCTGGGCATCCTGTGATCAGGAGCTCAGCTATCTCTGCAAAGCACTCAAACCCTGAGGATGCTTGGGGCAGGTGTGAACCATTCCAAGTCTAGTTATGACACATATTCTTTTAGCCATTATTTTTTCAGCATGGAAATAAGATTTTATTTGACCTAAAACAACAAAGTACACTTTCAATGTTGGTAAGACACTACCTTTGCCCTGCATGTTTTATAATGAAAAGTAAGTGGCTGAGAGTGACAGCAATTATCCCCAGGTTAATAACAGAACAATCCTGCTGTGAGAGATGAACTATGATTCCCAGAAAATTCTGTAATCTTTTTAGCATTTACGAATCTAACTCTCTCAAGACCGATAAATTGTACAAGTCCGTTTTGCTAAAGACATTTGATAGACCATTGTAAATAACTTGAACCAACTAAGACAAGGTGAAATAAAAGCCCTTGAAATTGTTTTAGACAATGTAAGTAATCTCAGCATTATAATCAAAACAGCATTCAAATTGTCTGTTTTCAGCAGAATCAGGCAGCTCTATGGTATCATGAACTACTTTTAGCAAATTACCAATAAAAATAAGCATGTGTCAGGCACTGTTTTAGATGCAACTCTCATATGACTTATATGCTGGTGGTAGAGACAAAGCAACAAATAAAACAGAGAGAGTTAAGTTGTGGTAAGTGTTGTGCAGAAAAATTAGGCAAGGAAGACATGCAGTAACAGGAGTAAGGGGGCTGCAGTCATGGCTCTGATTAGAGATCCCATTGAGAAGGAGACGGAGGAGTGAGCTGGAATCTGGGGTTGGAATATTCTGGGTAGAGGAAACTGAAACTGCGTTGGCCCTGGGGTAGGAGTCTGTCTAGTATGTGTTATCATTAGCAAGGAGCTAGAGTGTCTGAAACAGAGTGAGGGCAGGAAAGAGGAGGAGGAGGAAATGAGACAGGGCCAAGGTGGAAGGTGGTGGAAGGGGTGCAAATCGTCTAGGGCCTTGCAGGGATTTGGCTTCTACTCTAGAAATGAAGCCTTTGGAGGACTCTGAGCAGTCAGTTTTTATACTCTAATTTACATTTTAAAATAGCTTCAAGGTTGAAAATAGGCAACAGAAGGGCAAATGTATAAATACGGAGACAAGTCAGCAGCCATTGCAATAATCCAGGCAAGAGAACATGTGGCTTAGACTGAGGTGGTGATGAAAGTGGCTGGCTTTGAAGGTGGAGTCAATACGATTTGCTGTTGGATGGACACATGATGTGAGTGAAAGAAAAGAGAAAAGGATGATTCTGAACTTTTGAGCCTCAAGAATGGTAAGGATGGAGTTCTAGTCAGTGAAATCAGGAAACCTATTAATATAAGAGAAACAGGTTTGGAATAAAAGTGGTAGTTCAGTTTTGATCTTTTAGGTTTGCAATACATAGATTTATCCAAGTGGACTTTTCAGGTAGGCTGCTTAAGTCTGGAGCTGAAAAAAGAAATCTGCGATGGAAATATGTCTTTCAGACAGGCTGCTATAAGTCTGGAAGTTGTCAGCAGGATAGTATAGAAAGCTATGAGACTACCTGACATCGCCAAGGACGAAAGTATGGATAGAACAGAGGAGAGATCAAGGACTGAGCTGTGAAGCATGCCAGCACTAAAAGGTACAGAGACCAGGAGCAACCAACCCAAGTATTAGTAGCTGGGATGGAACAGCTAATGAGGAAGAAAGAAAACGAGGAGAATATGGGATTCTAGAAGCCATGTGAAGAACATGTTCCAAGGACAAGGACATGGTCAACTGCATCAAAAGCTACAACTAGGTCAAATAAAACATGATAATCAAAAATCGAATTAACTCGCTGGAGGTCACTAGTGACCTTGGTAAAGCAGTGGGGATAAAAGTCTCAGGACAGAACGGGAAGTTAGGAATTGGAGACATGTTTACTTGTATTTCAAGAAACTTTCTTAAATGGGAGCAAAGAAATGGATTGGTGGATAAAGTAGGAATGTGGAGATCAAATGTTTTTGTTTTGTTGGCTGGTTGGTTTTTAGAGATTGGAGATAGGGAAAGATTCATACAGCAGAAGAGAGAAAAATTTCTAGGGTGATGCCCTTAAGGAAGAGAAAGCAGATATGATCCAGTACACAGTGAAATGTTAGGGAGTAGGTCAATGTGACTTTCACTAAAAGTCAAAAGTTCCAGAAGAGTAACACACCAGAAGTTTAGGCTATAGGACAGGTGAGAGAAAAGGCAAAGTTGGGATAAAGTATTATTACAAGGCATTATGTTTTTCTACCAACAGCATCAACAAACATGAACAGCCATCTTATTTAATGACTGCATAAGGTGTGGTAGGCCTTATTCTAAATCCTTTATACTTATTGTCATTTAATTGTCACAAGAAATAGCCCTGTTCCTCCCCTAAGGAAACTGAGACACTGTTTCCTTGGCTTATGGGTTACATGGCTTGTAAGGAATTGTATTGAGTTTTACATGCAGAGAGTCTGATTCTAAAATCTGTGCTATAAACCACTATCCAATTCTCATCCATTCATCTCTCTCTCTCTCTCTCTTTTTTTTGGAGACAGAGTCTTGCTTTTTTGCAATGAGTGCAATGGCATCATCATACCTCACTGTAACCTCAAACTCCTGGGCTCATGAGATCCTCCTGCCTCAGCCTCCCTAGTAGCTGAGACTACAGGCACATGTCACCGTGCCTGGCTAATTTTTCTATTTTTTGTAGAGACTGGGTCTCACTCTTTCTCAGGCTGGTCTCAGCAATTCTCCCACCTCAGCCTCCCAGAGTGCTAGGATTACAGGTGTGAGCCACCGCGCCTGGCCCCACCCATCTCTTTATATATCTACTTACATATTTTCATACCTACATGCCCATATTCTCACTCCCCTCTAGTGTTTCCAATGGTGAAGAATTGGATTGATAAATATATTTATAAGAAAATGAAAGATTGTGAAATACAAAATATCATAAATCCAGGTACAAATTCATATTATTAAAGTAGGTTTGGAGTTTAAGAATGGGCTACAGATTGGCTTTTTTGTTCACACACATTATTGGAAAACTCAAAACCATCCCTCTCTGGACTCTCATTCTTTCCAGGAGAACCTGTACCACACCAAACAACAGTGGAGGGGCTGGAACAAGCCACTTTTTCACAGGAGGAACACTGTGCTGCTTTCATGGGTGAACTATGCTGATGTCTTAATAGGGGTCACCCCTGCTGGTGTCATCTAGGGGATGTGGGTCACCAAGGGGATAACTCTAACGGAACATCAAGAAACATTTACTGGAAGGCAGGGCCTCCTTACCCATTCACACAATTCCCCTGACTCTGGGCGAGGGAGAACCAGCTGGTGACTTCACACTCTCATCTCTACCCTTAGCAGACTACAAAGTCCGACATGAGTAAAGTGACATTTATCCTAATATCCAAACCTTTTTTCATGAACACCTAACCAACCCTACTTCAGTTTTATTTCTCCAGTTTTCTGAGTTCTGAAAGTACTTCATCCAATAGCATGAAAATCTCCCTTAATTTTTATTAAATTTTTAGTATTTGCTAGCTTTTTACTTTCTAATGAGAATAAAGTCACCTTGAAGAAAGTATTATTTTGCATTTATTACAATATTTAGGAATATTAAGCCTATAACAGGCATGCAATTGATTTTTAAAAGTTCTCACTTTATATCAATTTATCATTATCTTTTTCGTGTGTATGAAACAAATAAAAATATCTGATATTACACCTCCTCATTTATTGATTTAATTTTTTCACTGATTTAGTGACTACTGATATGAATACTTGTATTACTTAAAAATTAATACAACTTAATGCTTAGCTTACTTTTAGGTTTTCTTTTTAAAATAATACTAAAGTTTCTAGTTTTAGGTTTATATGCAGAAAACTAAGCACAGTAAAATATGATGCTATGCAAATAATCTTAACTTTTATATTAAGTAGTAGGAAAACAAAATGTAAAGAAAGAAAAATGTGTTGACTTAGTTTTTGAAATAAAAATTATTGTAACATTTATTCAGCATGCTTTGTACATTAAATTTTAATAGAGGTTATATATTATTGATCTCATGCTGTATAACAAATTATTCCAAAATTTATTGGCTTACTATAATAAATGTTTAGTATCTTATAGTTTCTGTGAGGCAGAAATTTGGGAGTAACTCAGCTGAGCCATTCTGTACTAAAATCTCTCATCAGGATGTCATCTTGGGCTGTCGTCATCTGAAGCCTGACTAGGACTGAGGCTCCAATGCCAAGGTGGCTCATTCGTTTGGTTGGCAAGCTGATTGTTAGCAGAAGGACCCAGTTCCTCCCCATGTAAGCTTCTCCACAAGTTGTCTGAGTATCTTCATGATATGATGACTGACTTCCCCCCAAAGCAAGAAATCTCAGGGAGGATGGCAGAGGCCACAATGCCGGCGCATACTAGCCTCTGAAGCCACACCCGAATCACTCCCACAGTATTCTGAACAGCATGGGGGCCATATCCTAAAGACCCTGAACACTAGACACTGTCATCTTAAATTTATTCTACAGTTAAAGGAAAGTAATGCTACTTTTTAAAAATGTGGTTACCGGAAGGGATCCTAGAAAAATGGAGTTCGTTTTGCTTATTTGTGTACAGAAACATGTGATTTGCAACACATGACTTAAAGATGACCTTCCAACTTTTAACATTTCTATCTCTCTAAAAGCATTTAATAAATTACTTTAGAAAAATGAATGGGAAATGTATGTGTATCTCTCCACCTCTTTCATTTGCAATATTTTAAGACCTTTGTCATAGTTTGCTCTTGGCAGGATAGTTAAAAATATGCCCAGTATTTCATAGCAAAGATGGGAAGAACTATTTCTTTTTGCCCTCAGTATTCACATGTAAATTCACTTGGGTGATCAACAAAAAATAACACCTAAGAGAATGAGTGTTTTGGGGCTAATTATTGTTTATTCCACACTTTGTTAGCCAGTATGGGGGTTGTTTAGGTTTCTCCCAGCTACATCTGCCTCTCTCTAACAGCTCACTTGAGGCATTGTGCTGCCTGCTAGGAGGTGGTGGGAAAAATCAGTCAGTTCAGTAGTTTGTTAGCGACCCCAAAGATAAGCTTACTGGGAGAATATAATAAGTGAATATGTAAAGTAAGATGTTGGGATTGTTTGTCATTAATATTTATTTCCCACCTCATTGGTTCTGCCTGGTCCCATTCTACATTATCAGTCAAGGCATTTTAGACTCAAAGGATTATTGAATGTTTATGCAGTTTGTAATCTGAAGGGAAGCGCAGTCTAATTATATTTCCTACTTGGACAAATCATTGTCATTCTTTTCAGCTAATTTCTTTATTTTCCTATGACTTTTTAAACTCTCATAAACTTGTAAATGTGTTCCACATGACTAATGAAAGCCTTTCAGCTCACATTCTAGTCATCCTAGAATGTAAACGTTTGGTGACCCACTTACCTCTAGTATGAACATAGAAAGAAAGTATTCCTCATAGAAATGCTTACCAGGAAGACAAAGAAGTCCCACAAGGGGACATACTCCCTTCTTTTCCCTTTTTTCATTAAAAATAGATATGTTATCATTTGTCTTTTATCTGTAGCTTCAATAATTTCTGTTGTATTTTATTTTGATTGAACACAAAGACAGGTAATAATATCTCTCATACTTTGCCCAAGGAAAAGAATATTATTAATATTAAAATATATTGTGGTTAAACAGTATAGTTTAAAATATTAATTAATGAACATAAGACTCATAAACATCATCTGCATTTCATGGGAAGATCTGAAAACAGCAATGGCCCTTTTACTCAGCAAATACTCGAAAGGTACCAAAGAGGAAATTCACCTTGAAAAAGTATCCCAATTCCTATAACTCTTAAATCTAAGAATCCAGAATTATTTAGTTTTGCAATAAAAAACATTTTCAAAAGTAATGAATTTAGAATTATAATTTTTTTACAAAAAAATCCACATTATTTGGAAGCTAAGATATAGATCCAGATTATGGGAATACTGCCTCAGCTGCTACAAACCAAAACCATTTTGTGTTGTAACTAGTCATACAATTGGATGCCTCTGTGTTCAATCAAAAAAAGGAATTAGGTCAGACTTGATAAGACTTAAAAGAAAAAAAATTCAGTGAGAAGCCTAAAAACATTTAATAATTTCTGCCTGTCCTTTCTGTTGTCTTTTTGTTGCTCTTTATGGGAATTTCTTGGGTTCTGTGTTTCTCTGAGGCCTTGTGATCTCCATGCCAGGTCAAAGAGCAGCCCCTCTGATGGGTGTCAGCTGTTAAGAATTCCTAGTTCATCCTACATTTCTAACAACTATAATTCTTTTTTTCTAAACCATGAATTTCCTCAAAGAAGTAATTGGAGTGAGAAGCAAAATAGCAATTTCATTCCTAATGTCAATAACAACTACAGAGTAAAGGAGAAAGGAAAAGACAAGCTAGTCACACTGTCACTATTAAATATCTTTTGTGATGATGTCTATACCATCAACAGGGCAGAGACCTGGCTTACCCACCAGGCAATACATTTGTGTCAGGTGCCTCAAGCCACCAGCAAAATTTGTTTCCATTTTCTCTTATCCAGTATAATAGGCCATATATCCATTGCGTATTGTTTACACAATGGATGTTTACACAATCCTTGGCATTTAGGTAACTGTAAACCTAGGTTAATGCTTGCTTGTCTTTTCTATTAATATTATACCATACTGAATAATTAAATCTAAATCTCTCTATATACCATTTGAAGGTAGGGTGAAAAGAAAGTATATTAAAATGTGTTATAAAAATCAGAGTGATGTGGTTTACTATAGTTCCTACCCTATGAGATTCATCTCCTGACCAAGAGAACATGGCATATATAAATATATATTTACCCAGCAGATTTCTTGAGAGAACTCTAGCCTCGCCCAGGATATGTATTTATTCCTCCCCAATTAAAAATAAATAGAACAAAAGGAAGTAGGATAAACTTACTCCTCAGTAGGCTTACAACTCAGAGGTGGAAGGAGACAAGGTCAGAAGAGCCTTGGGTGCTATTTTGGAAGAAAGGGAAATAGGGCCTACTTAACCACCCTTCCCTGACCTGTGGTTTGAGAAACACAGCTCTGAACAGTTCCCACACAACAGCTGTTTTTCTGCATCACCATCGTTGAGGACAGGAAGTGGAATGGCACATAGAATGCAATTTATAGGATCTGTTTTCTCAGAAAGTGAAACAGGATCTCCAAGCTATTAAATTTACTTCAGTGCGGCATCTGAACTCATTTGTTAAAAGGAATTGTTTGCCTAGTAAAAGTAAGCTTTCATTTGTGAAAAACTGAAGAGTCCTTAGAAGTATCATATAAATAGTTAAGTAGCGGGCAAGTTTAAATAAAACTTATTTTAAAAAATCTAGAGATATTTTAATCCATTTAATCCTCACAACAGTGATCTGGAAAAAACCTACGACCACATAAAGGCTAATGATGTATTCCCTCTAAGGACCAAGGAAGAAGTGGTGTCAAATTTGTATCTAACTCCAGCCACATTTGCAATAGGAATAAAAATCTATCTAAGATGCTCTGCTGACTTGGCTCTACTAACTGCGTCTTATTGTGGGGCTAAATTAATACCAAAAGGTAAAGATGGGAAAATAGTTAACTTCAGTTTTAATAAACAAGTGTTCTTCTAATTTGGATGTTTTATCTAACTATTCAATTAAAATTCTATGGTAAATCTCTTTGCTCCGCCTGTGCAATTCACTTTTGAGGATCTTGTAAAATCCATGAGAAATTATTTCTCTGGCATTCTGGTAGCAATCTGCTAGTTTTCCAAAGGATTCCAAGCCAAGAAGCCTGTTGATTGACATGCCAGCTCCCCCAGGGTCAGAAGCTTCATGTCACCTCTGTCTCATGTATGATTTCTTTGATTGAGATGAAAATTCAAGCTTCCATTCTGTGCTTGGTAATCCCTTCCTGAAAAAAAAGTGTCTAAGAAGGGTATACTCAAGTATAACAGTATACCATCTACATTCCAAACCAATAGTTCCTCTGCGTTCTTGGAAGCAGTCTGAAGAATCTCCAAAGACTGCTAGCTCTCCTTTGCCTTCAGTTAATTTAGGTAAGGGAAGGAAATACTCTCAGTGTCTCAGGGCTTTTTTCTGTGCCATGGGTTTGCCCTCCTTCGGCACTTCGCGTTTCTGGAACAATTCTACGATGGTTCAATTCTCAAAATGGCCACTAGAGGGCAGAAAAGTACAAGCTTTGCCTCAACATTAGCCGTCCGTGGTTTTGCTATTCTTTTTATACATAATCCACCCGTCGTGAAATAAACAATTAGACATTTCATTTCCATCTTTAGATCTACAGTTATTAAATATCTGCTTTGTTATCTACCTTATTTTTCAGTGAAACTCTCAATAGATCAAAACCAAAAGTTTGCTTCTCTCACTATTATAAAAATATATATTAATATATTCTTTTGTTCCTCTTACCTATCTTTTGTATTACAAGATTGTCCATACAAATTCATGATTTAAAATTTTCATGAGGAAATTATTTCACTCGTAAAAATATGTGAATTTATGCCTACCACCAATATATATGCAGTTGTCTTCCCATGGGAAAAAGAGAAAATGAGGTGATATAGAGGAAAGTGCACCGACCTGAGATGCACACACACACACACACACACACACACACACACACACGCACAGCCCAGTTTTATTTTCTTGCTACTTTATCTAAATGGCTGTGTACCTTGCTTTACAGCATTGGACACTTCTAGCAAGTCAGCTTCAAAATAAACTTTGTACTTAGAATAACACATTTTTGAAAGTGGCATCATCATGCTAGCAATTTTTTAGAATAAATTTTTATTAATATCTTTACATTATATGAATTAATGCAAAAATCTTAAAATACATATTAAAAAGAATATATAACTAATAAACATAACGACATTCAAAATGACTCACAAATTATAGAAACTGTCCTATTGATTTCATAGCAGAAACTGCTCCCTCAGTGAAAGGTCTCCAGATATGTCGTCTCTCCGTATCTTCTTCCTGTCATCCCTAGATTTAACTTTCCAAAACATATGGTCATGTTAGCTGCTGCCTAGATGCTGGGTGCTTTCCCCATTGCATTTGCACCACGTTGGAACTCTTTTGGGGGTATTAAAGGAACTTCGCAGTGTAACTTATTTCTGGCCTCTTTCTTCCTGGCCTCTCCAATCAATCTTCGTGCTTGAGGACGACTTAAGAATTCCTAAATGTTCTCTTTGTGAGGCTCTCCTACTATTTCTATAACAATAAAAATAATTTCTAACAGTAATTGTACTTACTGCATGCTAGCCACCGCACAAAGTACTATACATATATACTCTCTTTTAATTTTCCCCATAATTCTGAAAAGTGTGTGTGTGAGAGAGAGAGAGATCTTCATCTTATAGGTGAAGGAACTTAGTGAAAGGTAATGGCTCCTTAGAAGTCATTCTAGGCGTGATTTCAAAGTTCATACATCTAAATAACACTGACGTACTACACTCCCTTTGCACCCTTTCATGCCACTATAGATTGTTTTAAAGGAGAAGAACCATGAGAGATATGAATCTAACATGTATCATTGAAGGTACATTTTGACTCTTAACTATTTTCTCTCCTTTCTTTTCTTCCAAGCAGAATGGGTACTTCCTCTATGGTCCTGTTGTACTTTTGAATGTCAGGGTGTTAGATGATTATATATTAATTCCTCTTTGCAGAGTGGGGGCTTCTAGAGGTTGGAAAGAGTGTGTTATTCATCCTAGTCTCTTACCCAGCAGAATGGCTGGCACATTGGAGGGGATCTGTAAGTGAGGACTGTCCCATATGCCAACTGGACTTTGAAAAAAGCAGGCTTATTCCACATCTTCGGTGCTCATCAAATTGTGAAACATGTTTGACTTTCTAAAAAGTTATTCCTTGTAAATGTATTAAATGTATAGTTGTTTTTCCTTTTAAAATTTCTGACAGTGTTATTTGTAAATATTGAGAATGTGTTGTTATGTGTGTTATGTTTAGTATTACTTATAAGTTATTTATAATGGAGCCATTTAGCATTTACATAGAGGTAGGGTACAAAGTGAAATTTGATAGTCAACTACCTAAAGGAGTTATTTGTGCTCTGTAGATGGCATGCTCTTCCGCAGTGGCCGCTGCCCATCCCCCAGTCTCTCTCACTGCTGAGTCAGTGTCCCTGCTCCATCCCAGTAATAAGGACTCCACGTCTGGAAGCAAGATGGCCCTGCTAAGCTACTTGCTTGATCCCACCTGCCCCTCACCCCCAAATCTAAAGGAAAAAGTGGCTTTCCCTTTCTAATGAGCCACAAAGCACATCTTCTGCCCATCTCTGAACTGGGTCCAGCTAGGATTTGATAAATACATGGCTATTATATTAAGAGGGACTCTTCCTTATGTTGGTCATCAAGATGTTTCCCTTGAGTTTCACCAAAAAGCAGCTAAGATTTGTATTGATTCTGTATGCTCAGAATTTAGTGTTATGAATAAGGGATGATGTTTTCATGAAGAGCATTGATTAAAACCATAACAATTTTTTTTACCAATCAGGTGAAATGTCTGCTAATTTTTTGCACATTTCAAAGTATTTGTTGCCAACTCAGTTTGTAAACCCATTAAGTGTTGACTAAGTTTTTTGAGGGACATGACTAAACTATTTCTTTCTGTCTTAACATAGTATGGTGGTTTACGGTGGAAGTTAAATTAATATTTATTTGAAAACTTACTTGCTTTAAGTGCAAAAGTCTCTTTCTTTAAGTATAAAAATTCATCTACAAAGTGGTTATCAGGGTCACAATACAAAGAGTTTCAGAGTTGCTTAACTTTTCTGTATATATCTAATTTGCTCTTACAGTGGCAAAATCACTCCCTGTGCATTTCGAAATTCCTGATCAATTTTCTTTTACAGTTTTAACAGAAAGTAAACTTGATTTTTTTTAATAGGAAAAGGCTACCATCCCTTTGAGAAAGACAATAGTTTTATACTAAAATCCAGTTTAAAGCATAATAAAGAAATGAAGCCAAAACTTGGAGTGAGCTTGCAGAAAAGAGTTTTGTTGGAGAGGAAACAATCTATGAAGTTTCATGGAAATCAGAAGGATAACTCTGCCTTGTAATCTCTCTCTCTCTCTCTCTTTTCTTCCCCTCTCTCTTTCTACCTTATGGATGAAGAGATAGAAAAGCTAGAGTATATGAAGGCAGAAAGTACATATTATCTTATTAATTCTCATTTTTTATCAAGGAAAAGAAAAAAAAATCTCTCCCTGAAGGTGTTAACGTTTGTGGTGATAGTTACATTAAACGGTTACATTAAAATAGTTTAAGAAGAGGCAAGTGAATTAACAGTATTAAACTCAGGTTAGCCCAGGGGTGGGGAATCTTTTCATGTCAGAAGTCCCCATTAATTTAGCTGTAATCAAGTAAGGCCACATTCAAGAAACTTCAAATAGCTATACTTAAAAATGTACATTATTTTGTAAAAATCTAACTACTCTGTACTTAATAATTTAAAAACATGAAAAACTATCTGTTAATTTTAGTGTTAACTAACCTTTTAATAACTTTGTTGTGTCTGCTTTTTGTTGAAAGCATTTGAATATTTGATTGCAGCATGGAGGTCCACAGTTTCCGTTGATGCTCTAGATGGGTATCAGTCATTTGTAACCTTAAGGGAGTCTGATTTGGGTTAGGTAGATTCACAACAATAAGTGGTTGAAAAGCAAGAAAGCATTTTTCAGGCATGTTGACAAAGGTGTGAGTATTCACTATATTTCTTCATATTTCAACTGGATCTTCCTTAGCATCAAACAATGACTTTAAAATATCATCTACTAAGAGCTCAATCAATTCCACCTGTAGTTCTTTAGGTGCCTTGGTGATATCAGCTGGGAGAGGCTGAAATGCTAGTTTGAGTGTGATGTCATGATTCTCAAAGTCAGTGAACCTTTCATTGTATTCTCCAATTAATAGGTCTATAACAGCTGTGTATTCTTCAAATGATTCGCATACATCCTCCTCCTCATCAATGAATTTTGCTAACTGGGGAAAACATTCATCTGAAATTTCCTTTGAAGAAGAAGTGTTTTGAAAAAAGATAGCTTTTTTTGAAATGCTTGGAATTTTTGCCACATATCATATATAGATTTAGTTTTACCTTTGAAAGAAATAGTAAAGTCATTTTGATTTGACATGCTATCACACAGAAATGTTGCATTCCTATAGAAATCTTCTTTCAATAATTCACATTGCTGATTCTGTTCTTCATAAAATTTAACTACCAGTTGTTGTAGAGATAAAATTTTGGCTAACATCTGTCCCTGTGATAGCCGATGCACTTTAGAATGATGGGGCAAATCCACACCAAATACCCCATCATTCAACTTTAGCATGTTACGAAACTGATGATGCCCTGCTGAATTTGCATGACTATAGTTAATAATACTTATCACTTGATGCAAAGTGTCACTTAAAGTAGTAGTTTTAGCACAGAGGTTTTGCTGATGCAAGATACAGTGAAAAGAAATGAGAGCATCTGGATCTGTTAATATTTTTTTTGTCTACAGATAAATAAGCTCTTCACATTATCCTGTCATGAAAAGTGTACTGTCTATACATACACTCACTAAATATACCAAATTCAGTCCAACTTCACAACATTTATCTTAAAAGTTGTTGAAGATATCTATTCCCGGTGTTCTGTTCACAAGAGTGCCCAAAGTGAGTAACTCTACTCTTCGTAGCAAAGAAAATCTGTTATGACCCGAATGAAATATAAAACCTGTGCCGAGTCAATAGTATCAGTTGGTTCATCCAAAACAATTGAATAATATATATTTTCATTTTGAAGTATTGCATGAAGTTGTTCTGTTAAGTTGAAGGCTAATTCATGCTGCTGATCAGTTATGATTCTCTTCTGAGCACTGAATTTTTTTAATGTTAATATTGCAGTATCACAAAGCAAGCAATCACCTATCTTTAGCAGAAACAAGGTAACATTGCAATTTTCAATCTTCATCAAAAAAATCTGTTTTCTTCCTTCAGTGTTCTCTTGGTCTTCTTGGACATGATGGGATGTTAAGCAAACAGAATTAAAAAATACTGTCTAGCTGTGCAACTATTCAAAATTCCACTTCAAACAGACACAGGGCACCACTGTCAAAAGCTGATAATAGACTGGCGTACTTTACCCCAGTGAGCTCTCACCAACCAGCATCATGCGGTGCCAGGGGGAAGTTAGAACTAAATCATGAGCACAGCAGCCGTCACTTTAGCCCTTATGGCTTACTAATGTTCTAATTGTGCTGGTCAATCTGGGATGATAATTTTGTTGAAACTTATTTTATTCTTTGGTATTTCAAATATGTTCATTTTAAAAATAAAATAAAAATACAGCAAACAAAATGTATTAATAAAAAAGAAAGGATTTTTTTCTGCAAAACTTAGATCCAGTCAAAATGTTGCACTTAAGGATCTAGAAGGCCACAGGTTCCCCACCCCTGGTTTAGCCTAAAGCTGCCTCCTTACATATTTTAAGTTCATCCTAAAGGCTTCCCCATACAGGGTGAACTGTAACCTAGCTGTATGTGTAAACAAACTGTAATCTACTCTTGTAACAATCACAGAGTTTCAACCAATCATGAGTGGCCAGCTGTTCAAACCATGTTCAAATTAGGCAGATAAGGAACTGTAACCAATCCAGCTGTTTCTCTGCCTCACTTCTGGTTTCTGTATTTCACTGTCCTTTTTCTGTCCATAAATGTTATCCAACCACGTGGCAGCCCCAGAAGTACTCTGGACCTATTCTGGTTCCGGGGACTGCCCGATTCGTGAATCATTCTTTGCTCAATTAAACTCTTATTAAATTTAATTTGTCTGAAGTTTTTCTTTTAACACCAGTAAAAAGCCTCATAAAAAAGCTAATTTGAGTTAAAACACACTGCCAACATTCAAGTAAGTAGTAATGCATTCGTATAACTTTAGAAATATAAGATTTATAGAAATCCTTTCATACAATCTTTTCTGTTTTGTAGATATAGAAACTGAATCTGGAGGAGTAGAATTGCCACAAATCACACAGTTACTGGCAGATCATTCAAGTACATTCAGATCTTCCAATTTCCAATTCATTACCCCCAGACTACTTCACTCACAAATTATTGGATTGTTTTTCTTCTTCTTACCAGGATAGGTATGTGTGTGTGTGTTTAAAATCACTTTATTTCAGGAGTTTTAATTAATATCCTTTTCATTTGTAATAAGGATAATTCAGTAGAAAGTTGTCCTTCTCTCTCTGAATTAACCATATATTATGGAAGCCTAGCAGGTTGGCCCAAGAAGGTATCACTACTGTACCATCTGATGGTAGTGATTTCTAAATGTAAACACAATTCTTAAATGAAAATAAATAACACAGTGAGGCTTGAGTTTGCAAACAAAGTTTATAAATGGACAGCTGGTAATCACACGTGTGAAACCACAGTTAACAAAGCGTACAGCAAAAAGTATCAGAGAATGGTTGGTCCTTAGATTACGGAGGTTTAATCCCATAATCCAAAAAAAAAAATCAGAAATGCTTAAATAATCCTTAAATAAATAAATCCTTAAATAATTAGCTTGGAAATCTTTCTTGACGTATGTCTATGTATGTCCTGGACTTAATAAGCATACTGGGTAAGATAGACTCTCCCTTGGATCAGACCTGGAGTGTGCCAGGGTCAACGAGAATCCCTATGGCAGCTGTAGTCTAGCCAGAAGGTGCAGCAGAACATGATACATGTCTACTGACCCCAAGACATAACTGTAAACGTTAAGAAACAGAATCTCCAAAAACTGATTTTGGTGACCTCTGCTTCTTTCTCTTAAAAGTGAAGTGTAGAAAGGAAAAAGAAATCCAATAAGAATTTCAGTTCTTAGTACACTAGCTGGCACATGTTCAATAAATTTTTATTGAGTAACTGATGGTGCTGGTTAGATGTGCTATTCCAACAAATGCTTTGATGGAAAAGGAAATTAAAACTGAAGCCTGAAGAAAAAAATGTATTGAATTGTTGATTTTATATATATATACATATATACACATATATATACACATATAATATATATGTGTATATATATATATGACATACATTTTTACATGGGAACTTAGGCAATTGTGTTATAAATGCCTTGAAAGCAATTATCAAGGCTTTTGATCCTCTGTATTTTTCATAAGTCTAACTCAGAAGGTTCTTGATACATGTTTGCTGAATAAATGGACAGAAGAATGAGTGAGTCCACTGAATGACCATGTCGAGTTTGCTGAATTTAAATGATTGTATCAGAATGCAAATAAAATTGGCAGATATCTCATTTTCATTTTTCTTTGTTTTATTCAATAAATATTTATGAAGACCACTATTTTCCCAGAGTGATAAAAAAGACAGGTCTGTCTCTCTGTCCTGGAGGTTATATTCTAATAAGAATATAGAAAATAAATGCATTAACAAATTATCCATCATGGGAATTATATAACAGAAAAAAAAACAGAGTGAGTGAGGTATGAGTTTGTGGGGAATATTTTTTAAATGAGTGGTCTGGGAAGTCCACTTCTGAGGAATGTCTCTGAGGAAACGACATTTAAATTGAGATCCCAGTGACAGGAAGAGTCATGGGGAGCAGCTGTGAAGGTCCTGAAGGGTTTGGAGTGCATGAGGAACTGAAATGAGATACAACATAGGCAAGGAGAGGTAGGTCTTCCTGCAAGACCCGAGAGGTGAGTCACTTTGATTTTATTCTAACTGCGATCCATTTTAATTAGAGGAGTGCCGATGATGATGATGATGATAGCAGCTACCATTTTATGAGCACTAGTTCATTAAATAGGGATCATGCAATAAGCATCATCCTAAATGTTTAACATCATTAGTCATTGAATCTCCACATCAAACCACAGAAGCATGGATAATTACTCTTTCCATTTACAGAAGAGGAAATTGAATCTTAAAGTGTTTAGTTAACTTGCCCGAGATTGCAGCTAGTGTGTGTGACATCATCAAATTTCTGATTTGTAAAGAGTCACCCTAGATGCATTGCTGAAAATGGATCGCTGGGGAGGAGAGAGGATGAGGAGGGGAGATCAACTGGGAATTCATGTAGCAGTTCAGATGAGAGAGTGTTTGTGTGACCAGGTAGTGGCAATTAGACAGAGAGTCCTGGAAGGACTAGGCACATACATTTGCATGTGGATTTGAGGTGGGGCATGAGGGAGAAGGGATGGATGGTGCTTTCATTTAGTGACACAGGGAAGATTAGGGGAGAAACAGGTTTGAGGAAAATCAAGATTCCAGTTTTGGATAAAGTCTAAGCTTTGTGAGTTTATGACTTCTGGAAAAAACTTCTGCCAAGAACAAAAACTTACTTATGAAGAAGGTTCTAAAATTCCTTTGCTATTCTCAGTACTCTCCTCCTTACCTGCTCACAAATTCCCTAGAAAAACTACTTTTAATATTAAATTAGGTCCTTAACATGAATACAATACTCTATTGCAGGGATTAGTAATCTATAGCTCACAGGCCAAGCCCAGCCTGGGCTGGGTTTTTTTGTGTGGCCAGGGAACTCAGAAGATAATTATATTTTTAAATGGTTGAAAGTAAAAATCAAAAGAAGTGTAACATTTTGTGACACATGAAAATTATATGAAATTTAAGTTTTAGGCTCCATAAATAAAACTTTATTGAAAAATAGCCATTCTCATTTAGTCACATATTGTCTACAACTGCTTTTGTGCTATAACATCAGAGTTGAGCAGGCCTTTGGGGCTGAAAATATTCACTATCAAGCCCATTACAGAAAAAGTTTGTGGACCCCTGCTCTAGTTCAATATCCATCCCACGTAGGAGAAGCTTAATGGCATCTTGTCAATAAAATTTGTCTTTAATTAGTGATTTCCCCCAAATATAGTGTAGTTGGAAAAGTTCTGAATTAATTTTCTCTCTCTCTGAAGCACATTTTCTACATTATTAAAAATTTTGAGGGAAAAACAAAACAAAAAACCAACCAAAATATTTAGAGGTATACTTTTTAAAGACCTATAAATAATAAAGGTCTCATATCAGGCACAATTGTGTTTTGAAGTGAGGCTAGTGATTTAGCTGTAGTCAAGCTTCATTAGGAAATATAGACACACAAACTTATATTTAACATAAATTACATAAAATATATAAATTATATGATACTAGTGAAAATAGGCTGTTAAAAGAACAAATATAGCTAATATTTCTTGACCAAATGGAAAAAATCATTGCCAGTATGCCAGAAATAATTTGCCATTTCATTTTTCCTGTCTTAAAGATCATCTTTCTGCAATTTCCTTTCCCTTAATGGATACATTGTCACTTGAAACTCCCAGCAGAACATTAATGGTGTCTAAGTGTCCTAGCGTTAGCTCTGAGTGGTTGTGGATTTGCTTCAGTTGCTCATAGGTAGATTTGATAATGCTGATTTAAAGATGAACTCAGCTGTCTAAATACGCAGATGTATGATGCTACAGGATTTTACAGTAAAACATTTTACCATAACACACTTATGTGATGTGATAAATATGATAGGGAAAGTGTTTATGCTATATGGAATTATTGCAGAAGAGTTTTTGTTATTACTTCTACATTATGACAGGATCTAAAACTTCATAGTTTATATGTTTTATAACCGATGGTTAAGCTACAAACTGAGGATTCAGAAGCAATTTTAAATAGGAATGCTTTCTTATTTTGAGGGCCTGCCATTTGTAGCATAAACAAGAGACACTTTCACATTTAAGCTATTCATGCATATTTCCAGACTAAAACCGTGGCCATAACAAGATCCTAACTATGGTCACGAGACAGTAGGGTTGAGGTTAAACAGATGAATTCTACTGGGGTCGAGTCCTGACTCCACAGCTGACTGGGTAGCATTCAATGCCAAAGCTACCTGTGAAGTCACCTAGCCCCTCTGAGCCTAAGATTCCTCATCTGGGAAACAAAGATAATAAAAAGAATAGATTCTAACTGAAAGGATTAAATGAAAGAATGCAAATAAAATGCTTAGCTCAGTGCCTGGCACAAAGCAAGTGTCAAGTTTCAACTAAATATTTTGAAAAGATATACTCATGAATCTGAAGTATTCTTTCATGGCTTTATGGATTTTACAGGACTCCTTGGGAAGTGTAAGAGAGTCAGCAACTGTTTCACTGGTAATATTCCCTATGATAAAGTTCATCTGTTTATTCCAATGGAATGAAATAAGCCTGTAGGACTAGCTTGGCAAAGGTGAAAGGTGTGAACAAGGAACAAGAGGATACTTCAGTCCTAGCACAAACACTTTGCTGCTCCCCGGGGTCTGCATCCTCTAAAGGGACCTGAGGAATCTCCCCTATGCATGCGAGGTATGTTTATTTGGAGGGAGATAGACTGTACCCAGGACATGGAATAATTCCAAGGAGGAAGCTCTGGGCTGGGAAATTCCACCTATGCATGCAAAGGCTAGTTCTTGGCATGCAGATCCCTGCAGATGATATTTAAGAGAAGATAGTCAATACAGTCTTTGAGAATTTTCCCTAAAACAAAAACAAACACAGTTTTTCTATGGGTCATGCTGGGCATGGTCAATGGCCTTTTGGAATTTTCTATCCCAGGGTACCAAATGCAGGGGGTTTGTTTAGAATATATGGCAGGCATAAACTTTGTGTGAAGATGGGTTTGAAATTTGGGGGTATAGAGTCCAGCAATTTCTAGATTTTTTTTTCCTTTAAGAAGACAAGGAGAATCTTCACTCTCCTGTAAGTGTGAGGTGCACTTCGCTGGAGGATGATACAATAAGTACTTAATGGTCTACAAAAGGAATGCTGAGGTCAAAATGGTAGGTTTGAAGGTAAAGAAGGACACCTGAAAAATTTACAGAATGTGGTTGCTGCTCTTTATATTGAACCTAGGAAGAAAAGCAGTGGAAGGAGGGTGGAAATAGAGTTGGGAAAAAAAGAAAGAGCAAGGATGGCTGGAATCCACCCTCATCCTTCATCAAATGTCATGTTGGGTGTGTTCAAAGCAGCATTCTCTGCAGTTTGAAAGGGTACAGTGGCCATGATATACTGTGCTATCATAGCCAGTTAACTTCCCTGTGGTAGGCTGGAAAATGCTTCCCCAAAGACATTGAGTCTGAATCCTTGAAACTTGTAAATGGTACCTCGTTTGGAAAAAGGGTCATGGTAGGTAGGATTTAAATTAAAGGTTTTGTGATGAGATTAGCCTGGATTATCCAAGTGAACCCAAATGCTATCACAAGTATTCTTTAAAAAGGGAAACACAGTGAACTTACACACACACACACACACACACAGACAGAAGAAAAGCCAAGTTGAAGACAGAGGTAAAGTTTGGAGTGATGCAGACACAAACCAAGGATTGCCATGGATTATCCCCTAGAACTTCCAGGGGGATTGTGGCCCCGCTGATACCTAGGTTGGGCCCAGCAATACTAATTTAGGACTTCTGGGGCTCTAGAACTGTGAGAGAATAAATTTCTCTTATTTCAAACCACCCAGTTTGTGATAATTTGTCACATCAGCCACAAGAAACTAATACAATGTCATTACTACTTTTATTATCACTGTGATTATTATAGATTTTCTCGGTTCTATTCTCTCATCGTTTCCCCCTTCCTGAAATCATTCTCAGACATTACAAAATTATTATTTTTCCTTTCTGTTCAGTTACATTACACTGTGTGTGCTATTGTAAACACAATGTCTTTGTCTCATTTTCAGGATGCTCAGTCATAAAATCTACGTCTATCAGTCACCAATGAAGTTCTCAAACAAATCATTTCTTTCCACAGAACAAATATTTATCAAACTGTATGCCAATTAAGTCAAGTAATTATACCCTTAAGAGATGCAATTTTCAAATTTAGTATTTCAAAACCGTACACTACAGATGTTCAAGTTTTAATGTGTATTTATCTGGAAAACAATAAAATGGCTAGCTGAGTTACACAAAGACATCAGTCAAAATGTAATAAACTATTTGAATATTTATAACATTGTGTTTGTATTTTTCTGTCAGCATTATGTGAATAGAATCATACTCAAAGTTTATGTGACATAAGTAATGAAATAATGCTATGTTGTGTCCTCCCAGTGTGTAAAAAGGAGCTCTGAGACATTTCTTTACACGCCATATTGTAAATTAACTACTTCGCTGTTTTAAATAGTCCCGCAGTGACCAGAAAAGGTACATTAAGCATCCCAGAGCACCTGTCACTAGCAGGAAGAAGCTTTATACTGGTTCTATATTTTATCTGTGAATATAGCAATATTCAAAACCCATATTTCTTAAGTATCCATGAAGTCTAGCGTTAAGATAACTCAGTCCACATTTCTAAAATAATGAAGGGTCTCATATTCTATAAAATGAAGGAGGTGGACTTGGAGATCTCTTTCCTACCTCTAAAGTTCTGTGAGTGTAAGATACTGACCTAGTGTGACCATGCTGGTATTTGAAGACTTAGTCAAAGTTTTCAAATGGACTAACTAGATGGGGCTCTGATCTAGCAAGGAGAACAACCAGAATAAATGTTATCAGTGTCTCAGTCATACGAACACTTCATGGGCAGGGTTGTGACTTGTTTTGGGGAGCTTTTCTCATACCAGATGAAGCTTTTTCTATAGTCTTCACAAGGGCACATTTGCCACTTGTAAATGTTTCTCTTCTGTTAATTTCCTTCAGATTGTATAAAAACGTGCTTTGAAACAACAAGCAATAGAGTCACTTGATATAATCTTGTCCTCAGTTGACACGTTTACTTATTTTTATCCAGCCTACCGTTGAAGTCCAGCATGAGCTCATCTCTCATGCTGGGGTGGAATGTGTGCTTCACAAGCGCAAAGGAAGGGATCCAATTCTTTTGCATCTTTAGAGATTATATCATGAACTAAGCTTCAGTTTAGAATTCTGAGATCTAACACTGATTACTTAACTTTACTAAGAAATACACAAAAAATCTGATGTGAATGTCCAAACAAAAACTGGAAAAAAAATCCTTATTTTTAAAAATATCATGGAGTTTCAAAAGTTCTGTGTAATTTTATATTTTGGAATGTTAGAAGAAATTTGAAGGAAAAAAGTTATATTTAAGAAAATGTTATTAATTTTAAAGCTTTGGGGGATGATAGATAAAATGTTTAAAGTACCACATGTACTCACCATTAAATTGGTACTAATTGATCAACATTTATGTACACATTTGGAAATAGCATTCATCAGAAATCAAGCAGGTGGGAGGGGGAAGGTGGGGATGGGTAAATTCGCACCTAACAGGTACAATGCACACTATCTGGGTGAAGGGCGCCCTTATAACTTTGACTCAAATGGTACAAAAGCAATTTACATAACCAAAAAGTTTGTACTCCCATAATATTCTGAAATAAAAATTTTTAAAAAGTAAGATGTTTACATATTGTAGCATGTTTTTAATACTCCTGAAACTATTTCTAAAAACTTTTCAGATCAAAGATAGTGTGACCAATATCAGGTCATTTTAATTCCTATGCACTGAAGACAAGCCTACAGTTTAGATCTTAAGTTAACAAAACAAAACCAAAAAACATATTTCTGTTTCAAGGAGTGTCAACTTTATCAGAAGAGAATCAAGAAAAATTCCGGACCTCCTTTATTTATGGGCTTTCTCCTGCCAATCTTTGTTCCAGGTGGTGTCCAATTTGCCTGCTTGATGGTTTGAGGATTGGGGATGAATATCAGAGTGGTTAATGTTGATGGTTTCCTCTATATTCAACTATTTTTCTTATGCCTCAAGAAATTCTGCCCATCCCTTCCCAGAAAAATCGCCTAGATTTTTTTTCAACTTGTCACTCTATCTGTGAAATAAAATTGTTTAAAGGTTAATGTAACTGGTAAATCTATAATTATTTTATTAGTAAACTTTACTTTTAAAATTTCTGCATGCCAAAAAGCATTATATATATATAATCTCTCATTTGTGAAACTGCATGAATATCTGAAAAAGGAACTATTTTAGAAGCTGGGAAATATGTTAGTTTTTTCTCTATCATCTTCTTCAAAAAATAATAGCAAACAAAGCAAAACAAAAGAAACACTAACCAAAAGAATGCCCTCCCCCCGAAACTGTCCTCCAATATCCTAATTCACAACTCTAGTAGAGGACTCAGAGATATTGGATTAATTTTATAGAAACTGTTTCCCTGCTATTGTTGGTGAAGTACAAGCAATATCCTATTTCCTGATCTATGAATTGAAGAACTCATTTTTGGCAATGAACTACCTCTGACTCTTAGACCTATCTTCACACTGTGGATTACTTCACTTGCTAGCTGTGTGACTAGTGGAAGTCATTTAACTTCTCTGTGTCTGTTTCCTCATTCATAAAATTAAAATTATGAAAGTGTCTTTCTAATAAGATTGTACTGGGCCTACACAATGTAAGCAGTAAGCACTTCCATCACACTTGCTATTACTATTGCTGTTGTTATTATTGCCTAAAATAATTATTGTCTAAAATGAACACAGAGATGCAGCTTCACTAACGCTGTAGGAGAAAATTCTATGAGCACTTTGTATTATTTAAGTAACATTTATAATATAACCTATAATCATTGTGGATTTAGTCAACATGAAACTATCATAATAACTTGTTTCAAAGAGGTTTTGAAATATTGACTCAAGCATATAAAATACTTTGAAAATTCTTTACCTAGGGAAGTTTTATTTATATTATTATTACCTACATCTGATAGAACCCATCTGCCCACAAATCCCCAATATTACGAGCTTTATTTCTGCTGCAGTGCAATGCCGCATTAGCAGGTTCATATCTAATTTACTAGCGAACACACACCCTGGAGTCTCTTTAGATAATTCCCAAACCTTCTGCTTTCATCAAACCAAAATGAATATCTTTCCTTGTTGGTAAATATATGGGTTTCAGATGACTACTGTGCAAGCCTGTGAGCCTTGTTTTTCTAATTTATGTTTTAATTAATTTCCTCTCCAATTTGCTCCATTTTGTGCATTCTTTTCCTCTCATATATTTGTAATACTTCCTAGGGAATAACACCTACGTTTTGCATTACCGATTTGTTGAATGCATCTTTGAGGTAATTAAGATGTTAACAAAGACAAGACTCAACTATGATCCTTATAGAATTTCTCTGCGTGTTTAATCAACCATTATGCATGTCACTAACTGAGATCACTTTTCACTTTCTCTTCTGTTTTCACTTAAACCATGAAAATCATGGGGATAAATGTTTTCCCTGACTATACCCAATGCATATATGTTAACACAAAATGTTGCTAACAAATACCTGAGTGACTATCAGTTTTTAATTTAGATGATTCCATTATGGTAAATTAATCCATAAATATATTTAATTAATTAATTCAAAATTAATAAACATATTTAATTGAAATTAAAACTTGATTGTCATTCAGACATTCTGCAATTAGAAATCAATAAGAATGGACTTAGACGTGAAGTATTACTTCTAAGTGATCACTGAAATTAAATTAAATTGAAAATTAAAAAGATTTAGCTTAATTTTGAAAGGTTGTAAATAAAAATGGCAGGCTTCTAAGAACACACCGTGTGCTGGAATCTTGCAGTAATATAATAAACTCAGCACACATTGACTAAGTCTAGCTGCATCTTATAGTAAAAATGAAAAGAAAATAGAGAAGGTCAGAGACTTAGGATCTCAACTGATTCCAATTCTTTTACTTAAGAAAAAATCCAACTCACAAAATTGAGTGTTAAAGAGAAAACAAACAAGCACACATGAAAGGCAGAGGCATTAAACCGGATCCACTTTGAATTGTTTGGGCACCAGGTGCATTCCGTTTTGCATACATCTTCTCTATGTCATTGATATAGGAGTTACGTCAAAAAATATCCGTTTACCAAATGATGTGATCTATTTCTTTGTCATCGCAAAATCTTCTAAACATCCATTATGGTAAACCATCTCTAACACATTTAACCATTACACATAACAGACCGTAGCAATTCATTATCACAAGTGTCACCATAAGCAAAGCCCTCAGGTGGTCTCCTTAATTATTTCACACTAATTAGCTCAGATAGTAAAAGGTTCTGTTTTATTACCTGGATGCAAGTGACTGATGCTTTGGGATATTTAATTCTGTCATATTTCATTTTAAAAGTAAAAATGTCATCACCTGGATAATAAAGCTTTTTCCTGTGCTTTTTAATATTGTCAATAGGTAAAATATTACAGAAAAAAAAAGATTATTTTTTTCAAATCCCTTAGCCTGGTATGATATCTCAATTGCAATTTACTTTCTTTTTTTTATATTGAGCTTCATTAATTAAATGCTGTTCCAGTATTTAGCTTCACATTGTTAAAACCAGAGACAAAGGCCACATAAATGAAAACTTTAGGAGACAACATTAGCCTTCTTAATTTTTTACCTTGTATACAAAATACGTATTTAATTTTCTCTTTACTACTTAAATAACTCAAATATTAATTCCATGGTGCTTTTTAAGTGCTTTCTAATTCTAAGTATTTAGTCTCATGATCATTTTTGTCTTTGAATAACAGTCATCATTCTCCTTTCTCCATTGTCATAACCACCATGTTTCCATGGAAACTGTGGAGAAAGAATAAAATTGTAAAACACTTCCATTTTAGGTCGAAGTTGACAGGGTTGTTTTTTATTAGGTGCCTCAATTATTTACACAGATACGAATATGTACAGTGGTCTAATAAATGATATAAATTAATGGTTGATCTTTTAAAAACAGAAAATTATGTTTCTAGCTAAAGGAACTTAACCCTTTCTGTTAAGAGCTACTTATTTGGTGGTTAGACTTGTGGGAGTTTTTGTTTTCTTATGTAAAAATAAAATAATAAAAAATAATATCTTTAAAAAGAACTAGTTATTTGTATACTCTTGATAAATACATTTTAATCTTTACTAAATATCACAAAACCAGTATAGCTATGTTCTAGACATAACATTTAGAATAGAAAAATAATTCTTCAATGCACATAAGGGATTTAGAGAAGTCTTCTCTTCTAAAACCTACTCAGAGCTTTGTCCAAAGTATTGATTACTTCCCACATTTTGCCCCTCTAAAAATCATCCATTAAAAAGAAGCAACCAATTTTAACTTAAATGTAAGTTATCTGTATCTGAATTTCTGAAGGAATCCGGAGGAAACTGGCTATAGTGCTTGCTTCAAGAAAGCAAGATTTGTCTCTTGCTTTGTATATATTTTAAGTTATTTGTTGTTGCTGTTTGTTAAACAAGGTATAGTTATTACTTACTTGAAGAGAAATGTAGACAGTCTCCTGAAATAGAGATCCTATCATAGTTAATAAAAAGCCAGGGACTTAAATGAGGCTTCAAATCGTTTTAAAATGTTTGAGTCAAACAGTGGAGTCACATATTAGAGTTGAGTAAAATGTACAGCTTTTGATAGAGAAAACTGAGACTGCTTCTTTTTGACAGAGAAAACTGAGATTGCTTCTTTTTGCTTTTCCCACAGTAGAAATAGCAGACAGTTTCTAAAATGGCATATTTTTCCTTTAGTATTTCCTCTACGAAGATGGAGAGCTTGGCGAATGGCTGAGAAAATGGGAGCACTTTGTTGCTCCAGGAGAACTCAGGAGCAATTGCTCTTAACTGCTGGCACTTCCTGTCCACTAAAAAATTATAGGCTAAAGGGAAGAGACTGTGAAATTCATTACGACAACATAGAAATTAAGATTTTGCCAAAGACAAAAATTAATAGACGCACAAGTGACGTGGATATTGCAAAGCCTTTGCCTCAACTGTCTCTGACAGGGAAGTTGCTTAAGAGAAAAAAAAAAAATAAAAAATAAAAACCCATGGCTTATTATGTTTTCTTACACTCACAGATGAGGTCTTAGTCCTCTTAACTCAAAATGTAAAGAAGGAATTTTTAATGCAAACTAAGTTTGACATCCAAACAAATATATAATTTTTTTCTTTTTATATAAATATTTAGTATCTTACCTACTAACTCTATGGGGGATATGGTATTTATTGATAGCTGGAAAAAAATTTAGTTTAATTGGTAGCGTAAGCCAAGTTCTTATCCTTGACCTCCTCCTAAAATAATAAAAGTCACTTTGAGATACGAACATTGATGGGAAGTGAGGTATCAACACAAAAAGCTTAACATGAAAGTCTTTCTTAAGGAATCATAT
Organism: Indri indri; assembly: GCA_004363605.1. Taxonomy (NCBI): domain Eukaryota; kingdom Metazoa; phylum Chordata; class Mammalia; order Primates; family Indriidae; genus Indri; species Indri indri. The sequence goes on along the minus strand of RJWJ010001511.1, from coordinate 23,369 downwards.
ATCTATTACAGGTCCTAACTTAATGCACTCCTCTCTTAGAAAAAAGTGAGAATACTGCAAGATTAGATACAGCACATCGCAAGTTAAATAATATGCTTATGTTAAAAGATCACTCCCCAACTTTATTTTTCCTTCCTAAAAAGGCCTAGAAGCAAAGAAATCCAGAAGCGATGTCACTTTTTTAGCACCATTTCTGGCTAAAAGGAACAAGAATTGCTTGAGAAATTGGTGATTTCAGGCCCAGGGGAAGAGATATACATGAAAAACCTGAGGCATCTTGTCATCCAGAAAGCAAAGGAACTATTGGGAACTAATGAGTTGTATCAAAAGGACAAGGGGCCAACCTGAAGAGGCTCCTACAGGCAAATCGACTGAACACACTGAATATATATAAATCTATGAATTCACAGTGATACCAAAAATGAGAAAAAATAAAATTGAAAAATCTCATTTGTTACCAAAAGGTAACTAAGGCACCAGTTATTTACTTTGGAAATTGATAATTAATGGGAAAGAATAAAAGCATTCATCCTGCCTGTCTTGAATGAATACTATGAGGGTAAACAGTGTATCAGATTCCTAGTTGATCAGGGAAGGTTTTTGTCGAGAAGAATTCCAGTTAATAGATTGAATAAATATAAAGAATAAATATAAAGACACACAAATATGTAAATAAATATAAAGAAAGATAGAATTGAATAATTATTATATTAAACCTAAGGAGATAGCTGATTCAGGCAATGATCATCATTATATATTAAAACATTTAACAAGCGATTGATTGGAAACTTTATAATAAAGTGATTAGATTGTTACCTTTTAGCTGACTGATTCGACATTAGGTAGCTGGAAGTGAAACAACCAGGCTATTTGCCTTTTGTTGTAATGCAATATTGAAGTACACTAAACCTCCTATGAAATCTTCTTGCCAAAAAAGTTGAACATGAATCTGATTGGTCCTTTAGGTTTAATGAACCTTTAAAGAAGCTATCAAGAGGTAAGGTAGATGATATTATTTAGAAGCAGTAAGACAATCTGAAACGGGGGATCTACACCAGGACTGCTGATTCCATTTCTTTAACGACGATTAGGGGGCTCTACTAAATTAAAGGAGGCCTAAAAGAGACATGACCAACATGTAATGTATGTGAATTCTTTTAATGCTGAGTCAAACAAATCAACCCTTAAAAAAGAGATACTTGAGAAAATTGAGGAAAATTCAATAATGACCAGGTGCTCATTTTGTTAAGTGTGATGATAATATTGTGGTTATGTAGGAAAAGTGTCTTATTTTTAGAAGATACCTATGGAAGAATGTATTTAGAGGAAATTATATGATATTAGTGATTTGTTTTAAAACACATCAATAAAATTTTTTTTTAAAGAATTAGGCAAAGCAATTGTGGCAAAAGGTTGATAACTTGAATCTGGGCAACATATACAAGGGGAGGGGTTTCTTTCACTGCTTTCTGTGCTTGAAAGTTTACATAATAACATGGCTTAAAAATTTATCTTATATAAATATGCATGTGAAATGGTTAGGAATCTAAAAGTGCACATATGGGCTTTGGCAATAGACATTAGAGAGCCAATGTAAATCACGGTTCTACTGTATTTACAAGTTGTGTCACCATGGGTTAAATCCCCAAGGTCTCAGTTTCTGAGTCTGTACATTCAGGGAAAATCAAAATATTTTCCTAATGGAGTTATTAATAGGATTACAAATGAGGTAATTTTTAAAAAAGTTTTATTTAGAATATTACAGGAGTACAATGCTTATGCACTACTTGAGACAAAGTTATAAGTGTGCCCATCACTCACATAGTGTACATTGTACCCATTAGGTATGATTTCAACCATTTCCTCCTCCCCCCTCCCAACTGCTTGATTTTCGTTGAGTTTTACTTCCATCTGTGCACATGAGTGCTGTTCGGTTAGTTCCAATTTAAAAATAGTATGGAGATTCCTCAAAGAACTAAAAGTAGACCTATTATTTGACCCAACAATCCCACTACTGGGTATTTACCCAAAGGAAGAAAAATCATTTTATCAAAAAGACACCTGTACTTGAATGTTTATAGCAGCACAATTCACAATTGCAAAGATGTGGAAACAACCCAAGCGCCCATCAATAGATGAATGGATTAATAAAATGTGGTATATGTATACCATGGAGTACTACTCAGCCATAAAAAATAAATTAATTCCTTTTGTAATAATCTGGATGGAACTGGAGACCATTCTCCTTATTGAAGTATCACAAGAATGGAAAATAAATGAGGTAATTTGTTCTTGGCACGTACTAACTGCTGATAAACGATACTGATGGTCAACAAATGTCAGTCATTATTATCATTAATTATCGCCATATTCATAATTATTAAAAATATAAGTAGAATAGGATTGTTATATTTACATAGCATTTTAACATTTAACAAAGTGCTTTCAAAGGCATTTGTCTGCCTCATTAACAATAATGTGTTTGGTTTTAATAGACTACATTTGAATTTTCCAGATTCTCTGGGATTTGGGTTGTTTGATTACTTGGGCATTTTAATTACTGGTATTTATTTTGTGAAAGTTATGTTCATAAATCATCAATTCTCAAAGAATGAATGAAGTACTGAATACAAATAGCTTCATTTTATAGTTTAGAAATTTATGGACTCTTGCTGATTTTCCGCATCCTCATTATTATTAGTATCTACTACAGCAAGACTAATTCAGACTACTTGAACTTTCTGGCTGTAGAGTTTTCATAAGTAGAGCTTATATTATATTTTATAACAAATAGATGCTATGTCTCTAATAAATGCAGAGATAAACCCACATTGATGTACATCTGTGGTGATTATAGGATTATTGAAGCTTTCGGATTCTGAAGAGACAGCTTAAGGACATAAATGAGAACACTCATTATTAAAGAGGAAGGTTTAAAAAACTGCCAGCAGTCCCCAATGGCAGGATAAATTTATTTGTCGCATTTGTTGCATCTGTCAACAGAAGCAAAATGTTACAATGTGATCAGTAACATTCTTTTAAAATGTAGTGAGGACTTGAAATCCACTAATTTGAGAACTGGTGAATGGAAATGAATTACTAGGACCTGAAGGGTCTAGGGTGAACAAGGGACACTCTTGACCTTATTCAGCTCCTCAATCACAAACATATACCTGCAGGGGCCGGGAAGGCTGCTAAGTATAAAGGAAGTTTTAAACTGCACTTGTGTCAAAACTTTGTCAGCAATCACATCTTATAACACTATAGATGACAGAATCAATAGATATTTGCAAATGAATCTATACGAGCAAAATCCTTCCTTGGCTCAAAACATTCCTATAATTTTTCTTTATACAGAAAAGTGTTCTGATAAAAATACATAAAAACCGTTGACTGATATAGATGCTCCTTCCGAGTGCTCAAATAGCATTACATATTTCCCTCTTTTTTAAATAACACCACCATTAATAACATAATTGCTGCATTTCTTATTAGATTTTAATTTTCTCAAGGGGGAGAATATATCCTCTGTTTTGTATTCTATTTGCCTAGTATGTATCTGGCATGCTTGAAAAAATGTTGGCTTAATTAATTCTTCATAATAATGATGTACTGTTCTTTGCATATGGAGATAACACAACCAGCCCATCACTAGATTGACATGTGAAAGATGTACACTTTGACCCTCTCACTTCCTTGTCTTCTCCTTGGATTCCACTGTACACATTTTCAAGGTAATTGTTTGACCAAGAGCATAGGAATAATCTGTAGCCATAGGTAAGTCTAACTATTCAATGCACAATAGAAAAACAACAGTGATCTAGCACCTCTTATATTTTCCTGGATAGAGCTTGAGCCCATTATCCAAAGTGAGATATCACAAGATCAGAAGAATAGGCTCCACATGTACTCATCATCAAATTGGCACTGACTGATCAACACTATGGTGCTCACATGGTAGTAATATTCTTCAGGGATTAGGGGGTTGGGGGGTAAACTCACAACTAATGGATGCAGTGAGCATTGTAGAGGGGAAGGGCATGCCTCTAATCCTCACTTGGGTGAGGCAAAGACATAAAATGTAACCAAAATGTTTGCACCCTCATAATATCCTGAAATAAATAAAAAAAAAATTAGAAATTGAAATTATATTGAATAGTACCACCGATTTGGGAGGGGGGCATACATATTGATTCCTTTATTATGGCTTCCAAACATTTTTGACTCCAGTCTACATTAAGAAACAATTTTTTCATCATACCCATCCTTTGTATATATGAATATAAAAAAGTATAAAGAAATATAACTACTACTACATATCATGCACTCCACTATAATAAAAAATGCTGGTTGTAATCCACTAAACAAACTTCATGACCCCCTAGTGGTTTGTAGCACAAAGTTTGAAAAACATTGTAAAGATCTACTGTTTTATAATAATCCCAGAAGTCTACTATTTTTATTAATTTCCTTGGTTTTTTTTTTTTTATTTTTAACAATCCTAGATCCTATGTCTTCCCAATCTTTGCTTTCTTCTTTTGCACAAAAATTCCAACATTCCCTTCATTTCAAATGTCCACTTACAGCATCCGAGGATGTACAGATGACAGCACCTTGTGGACTGACATAGTTCACTTGTTTCTGGCTCTTTCCTCAATCAGCAGGAAGTCAAAGAACAGTGTTTGGCTCTTGGAAGCACTTGGGGAATAGTAATCATGTCAATGGGCAGCAGGATGACAATACAGCATTGTGTTGGCAGAGTCTATTGTTAGTGATTACCACAAAGGTGGAATTTAAAGAATGTCATGCCCTTTATTTTTAAAAGTTAATGAAACTATGTCGACAGAACTTGTAAAAATGTCGCTATTTGGAAAGACGATCAAATTTGTGACTTCTAGTTCTCAAAAGCACCTCTATTTTTTCCTGTAGCCTACTCATTCTCTTTTGTGGTGCATTCAATTTCACAATGTACACTTGTATCATATTACCAATGTAATGTCAGTTCTCTATTATAGATGTTCATTTTACATAAAATCTGTTTTTGTGTTTTCTGTCTTAATACAATGCCATGTTTTACTATTATAACCCAAGGTGTTATATGAATAGATAGAAAATTTATTGTATTATACATAAAGTAATTACATTTGAGGCTATTATAGCAACTTAACATCTAATGTAAAAAATGCCAATCAACAATGTGTGGAAACAAACTGAGAATGCTGTTTTCCCAGCTTCAGTAAATCTACTAACTCTAACATCTTAAAACAATAACAAAGTTTTAGCATCCAGATGAGCGAGATTCCCAGTGAATAATTATCCCATAATGCTTAACATTCTACTCTTTGAAGGAGTAAAAATAATTTTTCTAAATCTTGAGTATTAGAGAGAAACCTGGAACATTTAATTGAAAGTGGATAAATTATTCTGTACACTTTGGTTTTATTCTAGCATTTGAATTAATGAGATTTTGGCAAACCCTGCCCTTGTAGAGCTTAAAGTCTTGTCAAATGTCAATTGTGATAACTTTCTTGCTGCACATAAACTTTTTTCTTGGAAGTGAAACTATAGGAAGGTAAGGCTCATTTTCAACATTTCATAAAATTCTATGCCTGATACTAATATAATTTTAGCATTGGTATCCCAAATAATTTTGTATTTATTTTTCTTCTGCTTATATCAATGGTTCTCAAATGGGTGGTGGGTTTGTCCCCCAACTCCCTTTGGAATATATTTGGTAATGTCTAGACATTTTTGATGGTCTCTACTCAGGGGTTGGTAGATACGATACACTATTGGCATCCAATGGGTAAAGGCTAGTAATGATACTAAACGTCCTACAATGTACAAGACAGCCCACTACAACAAAGAATTATCTAGCCCAAAATGTCAATAGTGCTGACATATAAAATCCCTTACTTATATGTATAGCTGTGTAATACTTCTAAGAATACAAAAAATAGCAAAAGGCTGAGGCTTATAAAAACAAGCTTATGAATAAATTAATTTAGGTATAATGTTTATGAAACTGTTAAAATTTTATGATGGAAATTGATAAACAATGGCACTTCCAGAAGGAAATTCAGTCTCTGTAAACTGAACAATGTAGCATGATTTTGAAAACAGTGTTCTAATTCTTGAACACTCTGTACTAATCACAGCAGCAGAGATTCCTTATAAAAAAAAATCATAGGTAGAACCATATGAAATTGCCATTTAGTTGGCTAAAAATGGTCAAATATTGGTAATTTCATATGGTCAACTCTAATGAAATGAATTTCCTAACTATGTCATTTTGATTTTCTTGAATAGCAACATCACTGAAAAGAAAAACATTAACAAAATAAAATATTGTAGATGCAAGAAAGGACCAAGACCAGCATAAACACCTAAGATTTGACTGGAGTGTTGAGAGGAGAGCACTGGACTAGAGAGGCACCTATGGTGATTGAAAGCTTAGGAGGTTAGGGTGGTCAAATGGGGGGTGATTTTGTCTCCCCACAAAATCTGCAGCCCCACCTCCCCAACCTGGTTCAGACTGGCCCAGAGACAGGAGGGATTTCCCCTTGCAGGGAAGAGAAAAGCAGAAGAATCCCACTGGCCTCCACTGCCACCACAGATATCTACAGTCTTCATTACTGGAGAATCTCACAGTCCTCAAAAGCCCTGAGCCCAGTTTGGAGAGCTACTGGGAATTCATACAGCGATATTGTTCCAGATTAGGAGCACAAGGTGTGCACTTCTCACCTCACACTCAGTCCATGTGGGCCAAGCCACTGCAGCATGATCCCATCTTGAGACTAAAGCCACCTCTGGAGTGCATGTTCCTTAAGGGGCCAGTAGCCATTGCACCTTTCTCCAGCACTGGGGCTCCATGTTCATTTCCTCAAGCCCACGCTAGTGGCTGAATGCCACAACACCAGCTGCATGAAGACTGCGCCCAGGATTGGCTGTGACTCTGGTCCTGTATAGCAGGGAAACCAACTCCCACCACCTGCACTTCCAGCTGGAGGAACAATCTGGCCATCCCACCCAGCGTGAACCCAGCCTTGAGCCTCTGCAACTGGGAGAGATCCCTTAGCCACCTTGCAGCTGGCACACCCCCAGTCTGTCAGAGTCACTACACACCAGTGCCCAGGGCCTGAGAAACAGTCCTATAGGCTTTCCTGTACAGGCACACCCCCCAGGCCAATCAAGAAACCGGTCAGTAATAAAAAGTCACCCAACAAAGAAAAGGCCAAAACTGGATGGCTTCATTGGTGAATTCTACCAAGCATTTAAAAAAGAATTAATACCAATTCTTCTCAAACTATTCCAAAAAAATTGAAGTGGAGGGAACTCTTCCTAACTCATTCTACAAGGCCAGCATAACCCTGATACCAAAACCAGTCAAGAACACAACAATAACAAAAAAGAAAACTGTAGGCCAATATCACTGATGAACATCCTCAATAAAATATTAGCAACTGAATCCAACAACATATCAAAAAGATAATACATCACTATCAAGTGGAGTTTATCCCAGGACTGCAAGGATAATTCGATATACACAAATCAATAACATGATACATAGCATCAACAAAATGAAGAACAAAAACCATATGATCATATAAATAGATGAAGAAAAACTAATATAGAATTTGATAAAATTCATCATCACTTTTATCATAACAACTCAACAAATTAGGTATAGAAGGTACATACCTTAATACAATAAAAGCCATATATGACAACACCACCGCTAACATCATAATGAATGGGGAAAAGCTGAAAGTTTTCCTTTAAGAACTGGAAAAAGGTAAAAATGCCCATTCTTGCCATTCTTATTTGACATAGTACTGGAAGTCCTAGTCAGGGAAATTAGGCAAGAGAAACAAATAAAGAGCATCTAAATTAGAAAGGAGGAAGTCAAATTGGCCCTGTTTGTAGATGACGTGATCTTATATGGAGAGAAGCCTACGGATGCTACAACATATACTCTTAGAACTGATAAATAAATTCAGTAAAGTTGCAGGATACAAAAACAACATACAAAAATCAGTAGTGTTTCTATACTCGAATGATGAAGTAGCTGAAAAAGAAATCAAGAAGGTGATCCTATTTATGATAACTATAAAAAATATATAGGAATGAATTTAATTGAGGAAGAGAAAGACTTCTACAATAAAACTACAAAATGCTGATGAAAGAAATTAAAGAGGATACAAAGAAATGGAAAGATATCCCATACTCATGGTTCAGAAGAATTAATATTGTTAAAATGACCATACCGTGCAAAGCAATCTACAGATTCAATGTAATCCCTATTAAAATACCAATGACATTCTTCACAGAAATAGGAAAAACAATCCTAAAATTTGTGTGGAACCAAAAAAGAGCCTGAATAGCCAAATCATACTGAGCTAAAAAAACAAAATTGGAGGCATCACTACCAGACTTCAAATTATACTGCAAAGCTGTAGTAGCCAAAACAGCATGGTAGTAGCATAAAAACAGACACATAGATCAATGGAATAGAATACAGAACACAGAAATTAATTCACCTGTCTACAATTGATTGTTAACAAAGTGACCAAAAGCTTTCACTGTGGAAAGGACAGTCTTTTTAATAACGGTGCTGGAAAAACTGGATATCCATATGCAGAAGAATGAAACTAGACCACCACCTCTCACCCTATATAAAAATCAACTAAAAATTGATCAAAAACCTAAATGTAAGACCTGAAGCCACAAACCTACTAGGAGAAAACAGGGGAAATGCTTCAGGACATTGGTCTGAGAAAAGAACTTATGAATAAGACCTCAAAATCACAGGCAACAAAAGCAAAAGTAAACATATGAGATTATATCAAACAAAAAAGTTTTCACACAGAAAAAAAAAAAAAAACCCAAACAAAGACCAATTGACAAAGTGAAAAGAATGGGAGAAAATTTTGCAGACTATTCATTCAACAGGGGGTTAATTTCCAGGATATACAAGGAATTCAAACACCTCAACAGCAAAAAACATCAAACAATCCAAAAAAAGAAAAATAATGGGTAAATGATCTGAACAGACATTCCTCTAAAAAGGACATACAAATGGCCAACAAATACATGAAAAAATGCTCAACATCATTAATCATTAGGGAAATACAAAATAAAAACCACAATGAGATATTATCTCACCCCAGTTAGAATGGCCATTATCAAAAAGACAAGAAACAATAAATACTTGCAAGGATATGAAGAAAAGGGAACTCATACGCTATTGGTGGATATGTAAACTAGTACGGCCACCATGGAGAACAGTATGGGCATTACTTTAAAAACTACAAATAGAACTACCATATGGTCCAGCAATCCCACTACTGGGCACTTAGTCAAAGGAAAGGAAATTGGTACATTTAAGAGACATCAGCACCCTCATGTTTATTGCAGAACTATTCACAATAGCTAAGTTGTGGAATCAACCTGGGTATCCAAAACAGATGAATGTATAAAGAAACTGTGCTATATATACACAATGGAATACTATTTAGCCATAAAAATAGAATGAAATTCTGTCTTTTAAGACAACATGGATGGAACTAGAGGACATTATGTTGAGTGAAATAAGCCAGGATCACAAAGTTAAACATCGCATGTTATCATTCACATAGGGAAGCTAAAACAAGTTGATCCCACAGAAGTATTAATACATTAACTGTCACAAGAATTGTATTTAACTCACTCTAGTTTTGACCCTGGGGCTGCATGAAACATATATGAAATCTTGTCGATGTTCTTATTGTTATAATTAATGTTGACAATTTAATTCTAAAAATGTGGATTAAATGATAGAAGTCAATACATTTCATTTTTCTATTTATGTTGACCTTTAAATTATACTTGAAGTTTTTATTCTATTTTCATAATAAAATACTGTGGCCCCAAAGAAATGTTTCTGTTTTTTGTGTGTGGCAGTCAATGTGTTAATAAAATATAGAACAGAGGTTACTAGAGGCTAGGAAGGGTAGGGTGGAGGGGGGAGAGGTAGAGATTTGTTAAAGAATACAAAATATAGCTAGATGGAAGGAATACGTTCTAGTGCTCTATGCCACTGTAGGATGACTATCTAATTTCAAATAGCTAGAAGGAGAATATTGAATGTTCTCAACACAAAGAAATGGTAAATGTTTGAGAAGATGGATAAGCTAAGTACCCTGATCTGATCACTACACAAACTTCACTATGTATCCTGTAAACAGGTACATTTATTACATGTCAATTATAAAATATTATAGATGCATTTAAATAACAATGTAGACAAGAAGGAAATTATATTAAGCAGGAAATTATATTAATTGTCTTGCCTTTGGGGTTCTACTAAGGAACAAAGAAGTGAGATCTTTCTGTTTTTGAATATTATCTATTTAGTTGCAGAGAATATGTGTGCTCCTTAGAGGAAGGAGCATTCTTACTTTTTATGATTTCTCAGTGTGGATTGTGAATGCAATAAACAGTTAAAAATATGAGCTAGAAAAACATAACCTGTATAATGCATAACCTGTGTAATTTTTAATGCAATAGAGTTTTATATTAGATATCTTTGGTTTTTAAAAAATGAGGTACGATAATCATGGCTTGATGAGTAATTAAATGCTTCTCTAATATTCCTGTTTTCTTGAACTCCCTACCTGCTCCCCTACATTCATTGGCATAGGAAGTTGTTGCTCTGATCACTCATGTCAGTGCAGAAAAGAATATGAATATTAATCAATGTGTACATCGACAGCTTTTTGATGAAAGGGGCTCATATACCCTCCTTGCTCATGCTGTCTCTCAAAAAAGCACCATCTGCTTATAAAGGTGTCATCTTTTCAATGGCTTTTTTTGTTTAATCTCAAGGCAACTTCTTGAAGCCCATTTCAAATGCAGAATTGTTACAAAGGCTAAAACATATCTTTCATCATTAATTTAAATGTTTGAGTAAATATTAAAGTTAAGGGGCTTGACAGGAAAAACCATGAGCCTCATCAAGAGGAGTATACAAGAATAATCTGCTCACTAGCATAGTGTGCAAGGGAACTTAATTTGGGAAAACAGCTCCTGGAACAATATGGTAACATTTTGATAAGCCAATTTTACTGGCATCATAGACAAGCTGTGCTGAAAAAAATTGTCAGGGTCATTTCAACAAAAACTTAGAAAAACTGATGAGGAATTACTTATAGAGCCAATGAGTTACACTTCTCCAAGTCCTTAAACTAAAAGTGGTCTTAAATTTATCACTTTAAGAATATACCTTATCCCCTTTGCCAGGACGTTAGGATTATTACTCTTCAATATGCTCAATCAGTAACTTATTCAGGTTGTCTACAATGTTTGTACAGTTTTTTAATATTAGAGTGTTAGCTTTCGTTTTATATCTCTACATGTCTGATATACTTCAGGCTGATTGCCTGAAGTGATTAATAGAGTTTATAAAGTTGACTAATGTTTGCAATTTATACATTGGAGGAAAATAGTGTAACACATGCAAATGTCTCTGTGCACCAGCCATGTTTCACTTCTATATCTCATCTTACTCAAATAACAATTTAAAGAAGTAAATAAACATGGTTTATTATGTTCATTGTATCAAAACAATTTATGCTATCCCTTAAATTCATTATTTAAAAATCATTCCTTTCTAAATGGATTCACGTGGGAAATACTAGCATAACATTTTCCAGTTTCAAAGGAACTCTATAATTCTCTAATGGCATTTTATTGAAAGATAGCATAGCTTATTATCATATCTAAATGTCATATTGGAAAGAGAAAATTGTATGTATAATGATAAAAATGAAAAATGCCATTTCTAAAGGCTAATTTATTTAACTACTATGAATTATAAAAATGTACTTCAAAACTATGTGATTTTTGATGTAAATATTTTGAGTAAAGTAAGCACCCTAACAGCAAGACTTTCAGATTATAAGACAAAAGAAATACAACTCAGTGATGTTCATTAAAATATTGACCCACAAAGTATTCCATGATCCTTAAGGGTCTGTTTTTTGTCAATAGCCAAAAAAATGTCCTCATTATAAATTTAGAAAATCAGCAAAGGTGAAAATATTGTTTGTATAAAAGAGAGTTATGCTTCTAAAAGAATGCCTTGTTAATGTGCACATTCTAAGCATATTAAAAGTCTAAAGCTAACAACTAGAAAGGACTTCAAAATTGTCATTTTACAGATTAGGAAACAGTCTTGGAGGGGCTAAGGCTCTTGCTTGAGTTCACAGGGGGAAGTTAGTGGCAGTACTGCAACTAAGACGGGCCCTCCAAACTCCCAAGTAACATTCCTCTCACCATCAGAATATGGCCTCATAATGCTCAACACTGAGCATTAGCCTTGCTCTCACTAGGCTGAAAAGTTTTCTCTCTAAAATGGCTCAACCTCATATGAAAAGTAGATTTAGAACAATGCTATATATTCACCCCAGTGATAGGGACTGCCTTCATTTAAGAAAAGGCATTTTGGCCAAAGATGATTATTTTCCAAATGAACTACTGAGAACACAAAGGGATATACTAGGTATTATTCCTTTCTGCTTTTTAAAAAGGATCATATCTCAAACAGGCTTTAGGATATAAAGCATCTTGAAAGGACACATACATTGGTCTGCTATAATTTCTACGGAAGTTTGGGGCTTCCAAAAGGCTGAATTCATTGCCATATGGGACCAAATTATCCATAGAGGTTAAGAAGCTCCTAGTGTTTTGGAAGTAATTTTCAATTGTCATTAGTTAACACAGCAATAGTGGAAAGAAATCATCTTTCCTTTTCAGAAGAAGGAAATGGAGTCAGCGATCAAATGACTTGTCTATTTTCACCAAAGAAGTCAGCAGCACTAGAATTTTCAATTATCTTTAGTCCTTTGCTCTTTCTATTAGAAAAGGTTGCATGCAAGGACATACTAGGATTCGCATTTATAAAGTCTTGTTACCTAGGGAGTCTCAAACATGAGAGCCACAAAGAAGAAATTAGAAAATGGCCTTTGAGAGCTTTAAAATTTTTGATAACACAGAAAAAAAAAATACTCCTATCCAAGGCCAAGTAGTTTTATCCTGAAAATCATTTTTTAAATGAGCAACCAAATTGGTCTCACTGCACATGAAAGAGAAATTTACTCTGATGCTCTCTGTAGTCACAAATCACACCGAAGTATTTATCTATTAGCATTGGTGGCCTTAGAAACTGTTCTATACCTCTTTCTAGCCTGATCACAAGCATAGAATTTAGAAAGCAAACAGCTCTTGAAAGGCTGAAAGCCAATGTATCAGTTCAGGGCCAACTGCTGAAAATTTTTCAAGTCTCCTATCTTTTGCCCTGCAATAAAATGAAAAATAACTTTTATTGTCCAGAATGGGGCTGTTTTCAGACTACTCACCCTACAAGTGGTCAGCAAGTTCTAATTCTGGTTTGGGGGCTATTTCATAATGCTACTCTCAGTGTTTTTTCCATTTAATTGGCATATCATTCTCATTTTGGAACAGGATATTGCTCTCTTGAATTCTGTCCATAGGGGGAAAACAGTTTTCCAGGCTCATTTTCCTGAGAACTGCTTAGATCCAGACCAAGCTGTTTCAAGTAAATTGTTGATAAGATTATGGGAATACTAAGTTTTTTACTCTAAAATGCCTGGAAGAAAAACGCTAATAAATATCACCTAACCCCAGTGAGAATGGCTTTTATCAAAATTCCCAAAACAGTGGATGCAGAGAGAAAAGAACACTCATACACTGCTGGTGGGACTACAAACTAGTGCAACTTCTATGGAAAATAGTATGGAGATTTCTCAAAGAACTAAAAGTAGACCTACCATTTGATCCAGCAATCACACTACTGGGTATTTATCCAAAGGAAAAAAAAATCATTTTGTCAAACAGACACTTGCACTAGAATATTTATTGTAGCACAATTCACAATAGCAAAGGTGTGGAATCAACCCAAGTGCTCACCAATACATGAGTGGATCAATAAAATGTGGTATATGTATATTATAGAGTATTACTCAGTCATAAAAATGAACTAATAACATTTGCAACAATCTGGATGGAACTGGAGACCATTCTCCTAAGTGAAATATCTTAAGAGTGGACAAACAAACACCACAGGTACTCACTATTAAGTTGTAACTACCCCGATCAGCATCCATGTGCACAGATGGAAGTAAAACTCAACGAAATCAGGCAAATGGGAGTGGGGAAGAGGGACGGGTGAAATAATACCTAACAGGTACAATGTACACTAACTGGGTGATGGGCACACTTATGGCTTTGACTCAAGCAGTACAGAGGCAATCCATGTAACCAAAACATTTGCACCCTGTAATATTCTGAAATTAAAAAAAGAGGCCCAAACTTCAAATTCAGTGTGTTCAAAACAGCAATGAAGTACCCTTTTGTATTCCATTGTACATTTAAAATCTCATGTTTGTTAGATGCTGGATGAGATGACCCTGGTGCGTTTTAGAAGCTATTACCAAACAATGTAGATCTCATTTCTGATTTGCATGGCCTCATGGGTATTTGATGAGTGAATTTTCAAGGTCCTGAGTAACAACAGCAGTGAAGAGCAACCTCCCTGTGACAATCGCAGTGAGCGACCAAAGGGTTGTCTCTGCGAATGAAATGTAAGAAGAGAACATCTTTTACTGCTGTCACATTATGTCAAGGCTCACCACCAAAAATAATCCTGAAAATATCAGACAGACTAAATTGTTCCTTTGAAAATAAATTTGTAAGCAGAAGGACAGCTTTAAATCAATGAGGTCTAATTATGAAAATAAGAGAAAAATATTTATAGACTATTCCATCAAAAAGCCAAAGTGTAGTCCATAGAGAGGAGATATTCTCAATAGTTCTTTCAAGAGTCAGAGGACTGGAAAGGTGGGTGACTGTGGTACTTCACTGACAGAGTGGCAAGAAGTTAGAGCCAGCCCTGGGGTCTCCAATGATTTTGTGTCTCTCTCTCTTTTCCTGCATTGATGATAAGGGCCCTGACCTACATACTAGCCTTATTTCTGGCTCACTACCATAGTTACATCTTTATTGTTTCTTTTTAATTTTTTCTTTCCATATTATGCAAATCTATTATAAATGTTTTGGGGGGACAAGGCAGAGAATGAGTGAATAAATTTAGGTACATGGAAAGAAGAGCTGGGTAGCTGGTGATTCCAAGGTGGGTTTTTATTAATGTTAAGTTTTTGGCAAACTTGGGCATCCTTGCTCAGTGTCCCTCTTTCCTCTTCGTGCTCAGATGAAGGCTTATGCTATTTCTGAAGAAAAGGAGCTTATGTACAAATTTATGCCATGATATTAGGAAAGTCTTTTTATCCATCTTAGGAGAATTTATTGTTTTTACAGTTTCTTTAGAGAGAGGGCAATATTTAAACTTAAAAGAATGCCACCTAGTATAAGACAGAAATGTGAAGACCTTCTTGACTAAGAAATCATATTACAGAGTAGCGTAAATCTTATCCATGGAGAATGGTCTGACTCTTAAACTTTGAAGAGGTCTGCAATTACAAGAGGTCTTGTCTATGGGAGATAAAAGGACCTGAAACTCAGTTTTAAACTCTCTCCCTCTCTACTGGTTTTAACATGTTTACATCTCACTTAATATTGAAGATCCATCATCTTCCATTTACACATTTCTGGCTATTTTACTTGAGCTTTCTTATAATTTGGCATAAGCTCATTGAATCTTTCAGATTCCTTTTCAGCCCATGTTAGGGGGCTCCATTCTCATCACTCCATTTTAAAATGAAAATGAACCAGTGATTTGCTAAATCCAATTGGTATTTGTTAACTAACACACTAGAATTCACAACAACATGCACTATCATTGTCTCCTCCATTCTCGAAACACACTGCTATAGACTGTACTCCCTCAAAATTCATATGTTGAAACCTAATCCCCATTGTGATGGTGTTGGGAGGTGGAGCCTTTGGGAGGTTATTGGGTCATAAGGACGAACCCACATTTGTGGGTTAGTGCTCTTATAAAAGAGACCCCAGAGAGCTCATTTTTCCCTTCCACCAGGTGAGATTACAGCAAAAAGATATCTGTCTATAAACTAGGAAATAGGCAGACACTGAATCTGCCAGTGCCTTAATCTTGGACTTTCCGGCCTCCAGAACTGTGAGAAATAAATTTTTACTGTTTATAAGAAACTCAGTTTATGGTATTTTGTTATAGCGGCTTGAACGAACTGAGATGCATACTCTGTTCTTGGCTTCTGTGATGCCACGTGTGTCTGGTTTTCCTTCTACCTTTCATCTCTCCTTCTCAGTCTTTTTTCTTTGGGGGAGGGAACAAAATTCTTCTCCTTTATCTAAGTTTTAAATGCTAACATTCCTCAAGAATCAATCCTGGTTGTCATGCTCTTCTCATTCACTATTTCTGATCTCACCCACATCTTCAATTACCATCTATCATCTAAATGTTCATTATTCTCAAATTCACATCAACTTCTCTAAGCTCCAGACCTACCTAAGCATGTGTCAAAAATGCCTTATATTTAACATGTCCAAAAAATCAGTTCACAATCATCCCACTCTCCAAACCTGGTAACCATATAATCTTTCTCTATCTTAGCGAATTCTATTACCTCCCTCTAATTTTCAGGCCAAAAATCCCTGTATTGTCCTTGATCTTTCTCTCCACTCACCACCGTATCTACTTCCTAAAGAAGACCTATTGGCTTTGCCACCTAAATGTCTCTCAAATGCTTTTTCTATTCACACCTCCCTCATTCTAGTCATGTCTACCATCAAATTTAACTTGAAAAATATTCTGATTATTGTACCTGTTTTACTTTACACTCTTCTAATAACAGTGAAAAAAATACCTAATTATACTATAAAGCAACTCACCTCATTTGCCAGCTTAGAAGTCTGAAATGATTTCCCCAATTTGTTAGCATGGCCTACAAAGTCTTGCAAGATTTGGTTTCTGCCATTCTCTCCTTTATGATCTCTTTCTTTCATATGTTCTAAGTCCCAGACATATTGGTATTTCGGTTGCTTGAATATGTAATGTTGTTTCCTACCTTGAGGGCTTTTTACATTCTGTTCCTCTGTCTAGAATGCTCTCCGTATCTCCTTGCCTAGCTAATACCAACTAATTCTTGCCTAGCCAGCACCAGCTAATTCTTCAGAATTCAGGTCAAATCACTTCCTCACGGAAGCCTTCCTAGAAAGATTAGTGTGTGTTTCTCTCCTTCACTGGACCATAAGCTCCATGAAGGTAAGGAGCATGTCTATTTTATTCACTGTTTTATATACAGCATTTTGTAGGCACACAGAAAATATTTGTTGAATAAACGAATACATACGAAGAGCATGAATACGGGTGATGCTGGTTCATGAGGAGTTGCAGAGTCATTTCAGGGGGTCTTTAAATCTATATGTATACCAAGTGATGTTGTAGATTAAAAAAACATGACTATGCTCATTTGGAGACTTTACATGGATTTTGACATGAGAAAGAGTTCCTCATGGAGAACAAGGTTGGGTGTCATCAACTTAGATCACAACTAAATGCATTTACAAATGTATATTCATATCGCCATCAGAACTTCTCAATTGAGGAGCTTAGGTATAGAATCCTTCGGCCTTCAGAAGGGCAAGATAGACCCTAGGGCAGCTGAACCAATTGGTATAATACACTTGTACTCATTTTCTATTAGTGCCATAACATAAAATAAAGCATATTTGAAGGTGTTTTTTGTTGTTGTTATTTGGTGCTTTTTTTTTAGAGAAGTGATGAGATGTTATCTTCAAAAGCAAAATAAATTGAAGCAACAAGGCTACAACTTGAATTAGTCTAGAATACTGGGTTTCCATTCATTGTGTTATCAGATACCATTAAAATAATATTTATGAAGAGTTATATAATAGTATTATAAATGTTTACATGATGATAATAAATGGAAAAAAGCAAGACATAAAATTTTAAATGCACTCTCAGTACAATTGTAAAACACAAAGATAGGTAATAGCAGTTGCATTTGGTTTAAACTGTTTTCTTTTTCTTTCTCTATATTGCCATATTATTCCTAGTAAAAGTAAAAGTACATTTTAATAAAAATAGACATCATTACAAAACAAAAAATCACTGTTTAATTTTTGTTCACCCTCTGACCTTCATCTGGGAATATAGCTGTGGCATATGTAAATCATCTTATAAAAGTGCAACTTTTATATTAGAGATTTTCATGACAAAGTATTAACATTAACATGCTAAGTTGAAATATATATATTTGGGCTTTTTGTTTGAAGAAAGAGCTTTTTTACCTATAATTACTGAGTATAGTATTCAGCAATGAAGATATCAATGATAGTGTAACTTGAAAATATTTCGTTTAAAATATAGGCTATACTTATATATCAGAAATACTTAACATAAAATAAAATATTTAATTTTTCTTTTGGTATTTCTGGATGATTATGATTTTTACAAGGCAAGGCTTAAATATGGAGATAGGGCTCTATACTCAAACAGCATAATCTCACAATAATTATCGTAACTTATTCTTAAAACGAAATAGTGAAAATCATCATTGAATTACATATTAGTCTCTCTACTAAACTGTAAGATGATCCATAGTATTGGAAATTCTGTTTTCTATTTGATATGTACATTATAAAGCACAATGGCTGACTCATCATCAGTAAGTTTCTAAATGTTCATTAAATGAATGAATACATATTCTCAAAGGAAGATAATATGTACCTTTCATTATATGTGAGACTTTCTGCTCCAAATAAGGTTTAACGATCCTTATCTTTGGTCTGATGCTGTCTCTTCTAATGTCTTTGTGATTATAACTTCATGTTTTAAAAAGAGAAGCTCTCAGTGAATAATTAACAGCAATCAAGAGAAGTTTAAACATAAAGGCAAAATTTCCACCAAGAATAATTATCTTTATAGAAAATATATCTCATGAGACAGGCTGAGGGCACACATCCTACAGGAGAGGAGTAGTGAGAACCATTCACTGGAATATTTCTCTTGAGCCAATCTTCCTAGACCAGCTACCTGAGCCAAATGCTTGGTATAGTTTTTCAGAAAGGCATCATCTGTACTTTTTGTGGAATCTTTCTGCCATTGAACCTGATTATGCTAACAGCTAAAGAGACTCTCACATTTGAGTTTTTAAATGCCTCAACTGTATCAATCTTTACAGTCTGTCTTACTTTTTTTTCTTCTGACTCAAACAATCATAGTCAATAAGACAATACCAGTAATGATTTTACATGGATAAATAACATAATCATTTCAGTTGGGTTTTAGGAAATATTAATGTAATCTTCTATGGGTTTTGCAAAATCAACGGGACCATGAAAAAAATAAAGCTTATGAAGTGTAGCCAAATCAACACTTCAGTTCTAAATGGTCTAGACCTTGCAATCTACATAGAAATTTAGAGGCATTAACAGAATTATCCAGGGAGTTTGGATTAATTCAAGCCTGTTTTTAGTTCCTGCAATGTTGGCAAACCTTTTAAATCCCTTAAATACAAAGTGAAGTTTCAATGAATTTATGGGGAAGGAATTCAATACAGAGGGACAACAATGTTAATACAAATAGAGGTTTTAAACTCGTTAGTTCAACTAAAAAGCTTTCCCTAGGGAATAATTCACAGTTTGCTTTCTCTGAGTGACAGGATATCTAATTAAGAGTTATCTTCACCTTCAGAAATCTTCAGATATTAATTATTTATTAGAAGGCTAATGCTAACAATGTAAAAAGCATAACAACAACTTCTCCAGCATTTATTTATTTGTTTATTTACTTGGTTATTTGGGGGAATAAAAATCACATTATCAATCTCTCTAGAACTTAGATCAAAGGTTTTAGACATTATTTTCATAAACTTTTACCATTTTTCTAAATAATAATCAGTATTAAGAAATGTGGATTATGCATTAGTTTGGGTTTAGTATGAATTGAACAGAAAATTCAAACAAATCTGTCCCAGTTGAAATTTGCTGAGACAGTAGATCTTGAGAGTTCTCAACACACACACAAACACACACACACACACACACACACACACACACACACACACACACAGAATAACTATGTGAGGTGACAGATGTGTTAATTAGCTTGATTGTGGTAATCTTTCACAATGCATACATATATCAAATCATCATGTAATATGCTTTAAATGTATTGAATTTTTATTTGACAATTATACCTCAATAAAAGAGAGAAGTATAAATATAATGGTTAAATTATAATCTATCAAATCTATGGATCAAATAACAATATTTGGACCACCTTAATATAGTCATTCCATTGTCCTTTGTTCCTTAATTATAATTGAACTCTCTTTCAACCAAATGTTACTGTTTATATAAAAAAGATATTTATTGATATTTTCTAGGCAAGATTTAATTTCATTAAGTAAGAGTATGTTACTTACATAAAACTAAAGACTTCTTGCCCAGGCAAAATTAGTTTTACATGATAGATATGGAATGATTATCTGTTAATACAATCATATACCAAATGCACTAAGATATATTTCCAGTTATTTCTTCTATTAACAATAGCATCCACTTTTATAGCCCTTTATAATTTACACAATATTTTTACATAATGCCATCAATTAAATCTCAAAAACACCATTTTAAAAGTGTGAAAACTTAGATCGAGAGACAGGTGTTCAGCGTCACGGCCAAGATCACTTGCCTGGTAATCACAAAGCCAGGAGCAGAACCCAAGGCTTCTGGCCTTTGTTCAGGTTCAATTTTTTTTTTTGTATTGATCGATTCTTTTCCAACTTTAAGAATTGTTGCCACACCTACCTTCTAACTGTCTGAATCTGCATTTCAGTGTGTTAATTTTCCTTACTACCTCTCACTGAAGTATGTGCAATTGAATCCATGAATGGCCAAAATTCATGAGATGTGCACACAGTTATCTTTATAAAGTCAACAGGACACTGAAAAAGACATGACTAATTCATAATCACTTCCTGTCACTGATAAAGTTGAAGCCTGTGATCAGCCTCAACTTTGGGTGGAGTAAATAAGAGTTCTACAAAAACTTTCATTAGTGAATCTCTCTGAAGTTTAATAGAAAAACAGAAATAGATCAAAGTAGCAAGGATACATTAGCCTAAGAAGACCTTTAACTTTTTCTAGTAACTCAAGTAGATTTTAGATGAAGTTTCAAGATTACCATCAGTCATTTTACATATTTATACTTAGTATTATAAAATACAGGTATAATAATATAAATATGTAAATCGTATGATATATAAAAATTATATACATTTATACATATGAGATATGTAAAAATTGTATATAATATGACACATATATATACAAAATGACTTATGGTACTCTTAATTGAATATGTAATTTTTTTCAAGAAAAGATAAGCTCATATAAATTATAAATATGAATTTTCTTATATAGCAAAAAAATTCCCTTAGGAATAAAGCCCAGCAAAGGCTTTTAATAATTTTTATAAAAGAACATTTTATAACTTTTACAAAACAACATTTTATAACTTTTAAACTAATAAAGCACTTTAAATGGCCTTGGTGAGATTAGTACCAACACCAGAAACTACAGTCTAAACTGAGTATGAAGGTGTATTTTAGCCTCTTATAGAAAACCCTAATGATTAATACTAATTACCCAGAGTATAGGCAATCCCAATGACTACATGGAGTTTGATGTCACAACTGGCCAGTGTAATTTCCTGAGCAAACCTTAGAAGGTACTGCTGGCATTCAACATTAGGGCTTAAGTCTATGGCCCTCCAAAGTTCAGAAGAACAAAAGGAAACTATATTGAGGAGGAATTGTGAATATATTTGTATAGTTTTGAAAATAATATAATTTTATGGGGTTAGCATGGGGTATAGTTCTTAATATTTTAGTTACAGATCAAATTTTTCATCTTCATAAGTTCTCAAAGGAAATTATCTTACTTCTTTTTATTTGTAGGTTAATACAAAACCAAAACAATCAAATTCTGCCTTGAACTATCTATTTCATGCTATTTTTTTCAACTTAATTCTTCAGTTGTGCTGTATGATATCAAATACTAAAATGATTTGGTGGAAAGGGAGGAAGATTATTTAGATTAGTGGTTTTTTAAAATAACTTAAAAATTTTGCAGAGAAAGCTAATCTCAAACTATTTCAAATCTCCGTCAAGAAAATAAAGTTTTGTTTTAAAGCAAAGTATCCTTGTAGACAGAATTGTACTTTTTTATACAACATGACAACTATTGGAATATTTACCATCTCATAGCATTTTCATATTAGTAACATCAAAGTTCAATGTAATGATGAATTTGCACAGGGAAATATTTCTAGCCTTATTATTTTCCATGCAATTCCTCAGACAACTATTGAACATAACTACCATTTGTTCAGAAAGTATTTTTGGTCGGTACACTGGATTTTAAACTAACCATTTTTTGTTGAGATGATCTTCATCACAAAATTAAGGTTTCATGTCTAAAGAGACATACTATGTAAGCGTACTATGTAATAAAACCTTGAACAGTTTGTTTCTTTTCCCTCTTAAGTAATTAATTTCTTCCTGGTGGAATGTCAGGCTTTGTTAAGTACAACAAAATATTTGATCTTATTTCAATTCAAAACCATATTTAAAACCAAGAGTAAGGCCAAAGTAAAAAAATATTACTTACTTTGCTTTAGCTTCTGCATCTTCATACGCTTTATTAGAAACATCATCCAGCCCTCCGATCAAATGCTTGAAAGAGCTGTCAGAGGAAAAGCACAGTGATTAGGATAAATCTTTCACAAGGTAAGAACAATAGTAACCTAATCAATGATATAGTGAAACAATACAAAGACATTTAAATAAAAATAAATTCAAGCATTTAATCTAAATACATTATTAAGAAACATATCAGATAATGATATTTTCCTTGACTAGAATATAAACTCTATAAGAACAGAGAATTCTTCTACTTTGTTCATTTCTATAGTTTCCAACACCTAAACATATCTGGCAACTGTATCTGGCAAGTGCAGGTATTCAAAGAATTCAGTGTAATAAAGTCTGTGACTCACTAATTGATATACATCACAAACTTAATGAGTCACTTAATTATAATACTGAAATAACAAAGGATCTACCAATTATGACATGCCTGGGTATCTATAATATAAAATATTATAGAGCCAACACATAATGAATACACACATATACGCTAGAATCACCCTTGAAAATTACTGAATAAAACAAGATACAGTAACTTATGCATACTACATTTTGGCAACCACTGAAGTAGACTGAATGAAGTGACAAAATTAAAATCTAAACTCAAAAGTCTGGGGATGCACATGATAATCAGGG
>RJWJ010001510.1:63933-129239 GCA_004363605.1 Indri indri | reverse complement strand
TCATTAAGTTAAGTGCTCTTACAATACAATTTTTAAATCAAGAAAACTGATACAAACTAGAAATAATTTTTTAAAAAGACGGTTTTTAAGGGTGCACAATCATGGAAGCAAAAGTATAGTGTTATGATACATGGACATTAAATCCACGAGAAGAAAATCTGTGTTTCCTGAAACACACCTAATAGAAGGGCAAAGGCACGCCGTGATGAAGACATTGATGCAACTGACTATTTCTAGAGAACATTTACGAACTCTCTGAGGAGAAGACATTGTTGATTAAAGCTTAACTCACACTTACATTGTATGTTTGAAGTTGGTAGTCATGTTTAATTTAACTAGTAAATTTAATTAGAGGTTCATGCATAGTGGATAATTCTTTTTAAGCATACTTCCATCCATCACAAATCCCAAATAAAACCACAAAAAGTGCATTAGTCATGTGAAAAAGAGCCCCAAATTTGCTCATGGCATTGGTTTTCACATTTATTGTTGCTGGTAACGTTGCCCTTACATATGTTGTAAAGAAAGTAGGAAAAGAGGATTAGGGACTGCGGCCTTGAATAGGGGTTATTACAAGTGGATGGTCCTGATAAATTCAAGAAGATTCCTCAGGTGCTCAGCAGAGGATACATGAGCCCACTGATAAAATTAGTGCTCAGATGCAGGGAGACTGTGGCATCTCTCAGTGATTCAACTGAGAAGAATATTTGCTTAGTCATAATCATATAAACGTGGAATATTGGTTTAAAACTAAAAATCGTGATCTAGTTATTTTGGGAGGTAGGGTAGGGGAAGTACATGTTGGGATGTGGGGTAGCATTAAGCTAACATATTACAGATTTAATGGCTAACATAAAGTTTCAAAAATCAAGGAAAATTAATGTAAATACTGTATTTAAAAGCTTATGTTGGTATAAAGGAGAGAAAAAACCTTAAAAGAGTTGAAATGTTTGTCTCTGAGGAGCAGGAATCAGGGCAGGGTATTGTGGTGGTGGTGTTATAAGCCTTATTGCTTTTGATTTCAAATTTCATAAACATGTCAATTTAATAAAAGTTAAATGAAAAGATAATGTCTAGAAGGATATATATTTAAGTGATAACAGTACTTTTCATTAGAGAGAGGGCTGAGGTTGGGAAAAGGATGACAATTGCTCACATTTTTGCCCATGCTTCTGAATTGTCATTTACAATGAGGACATATTCATGCATCACCTCTATACTTAAATAAATATTAATAACATAGTGTAAAAGTAAAAGAAATAACAGACTAATATATCCTGGGGAAAGAAATTTCAGTCTGAAATTAGAGTCTACCAATTGCTGAACAATACAAATAAACAGAGACTTGCATCTAGACAAAGCATAGCCTAATTTTGGGGACACCAAGTCTAAAAAATAAAAAGTCCTACCTAAAAGCTGCCAAGAAGAAAAAGGTAAATACCTAATATTGGAAAAAGTAGCAAACCGATAATATATTTCTTGACAGCCAAACTCATTCTAAGAAAATAACAGAACCACATCTTCAAAGTTCTTAGGAAAAATTTGAACCTAGAATTCTTTATCTGGTCAAACTATTAAGTGTGAGGGAAAATAAAAATATTTGGGACATTTCAATTATTCAAAGCATTTTTACCCACAAACTTCCTCTAAGAATATGAATGGAAGGTGCATTCCAACAAAATGAAAAACAAATCCCAAAGGGAAGCAATGCACACAAATGAAATAATGAGCCAAGAAACAAGATACGGATGTTAAAAGAATAAAATTTAAAAACAATCTGAATCTAAAATACCAGTGATAGCAAAGATCCACCAAAAGTATAAAAGCCGTAATCTTTCCTGGACTTAAGTACACTGATTTGAAAAATATAAAGCAACATCTGTTAGAAGCATGTAATAGAAATCGATGAATTCATTATCTTATTGGGAGGTTTTAAAATATCTCTCAGAGGTTTTTTGCCAAACTTAATTACATATAGAATTTGAAAACCCAATGAAGAATCCTAATTCTATATATTGTATTTACATATTTTAGTTTCTAGTAAAGAGAATAAATGTCTTTTTTCCCCAAATACATATGGAAATTCACACACAAAGAGCATGGATGACATACTAAGACATAAAAGAAGAACCAATCAATTCCAAAAAGCAGAAATTATACCAAGTACATTCATTATAATAAAATTAAAGTTTATGCAAAATGGATTATAAAAAATAAAACTATACACTTAGAAATTTAAAATAAATTTTAAATATATTTTGGGCCATGGAGTAAAGAAAAATACAAATGATAAACTACTTAGAAATAATAAAAGAAAATAAGACAGTAAAGCTTGTGAAATTCAGATGAAGTTGTAGTTAGAGGAAAATTTATAACCATAAAGCCAAATATTTCAAAGTATTAATGACTGAAAATAAGTTAAATGATCATCCAAACCAAAAACCATTAAAAGAACAACAAAATAGACTTGAAAAAGCAGAAGGAAAGCACTAAAAAGGATATAAATAGTCATTAACGAATTAATCATAAAAGGTTATTTATTCGAAAACGATAATATTACAACAATCTTTTGGCATATGTCATTAAGAATAAAAAGAGAATTGAAATATAATTAGGAAAGAGGAAGGGGTTATAAATACTAAGAGAATAGAATTTAAATGTTAGACTACTTGTCAAACTTTATTATAGTATATTTGGAAACTTGCATGAAATGAATAATTTTCTAGGAAAATGTGAGTTATTTAAAAATGATTTCAAAACAAGGTGGAAAACCAAATAAGCCTACTTTCTTGAATCAAGAAAGTAGGCGTATGCAGATTTCTACAGAAATTATGATTCTATGAAAGATTTTGAGGAGATGAGGAAGGCTGGCATCTTTCGGAGCGCAAAGTGGTTTTGGAATATAAAAGAATTTCTTTGGGTTGATTTACATAGAAGTTTGTCACTGACATGTGTTCCTGAGCTATGAATATGTGGACTGAGGAATAGTTTCTCTTGATAAATAAACAATTAACAAATACTGTGGAAAAAAAGAAATAAATAAGGCTATAACACAAGATAATTAAAAAGGTAGCCAAAGGACTTGTAACTAAAAAAGGTAAGAGGAGCAAAGAGATTTGTGGAGAATTTCCACCAACTTTTAAGAAACAAATAATCTTATGATCCATAAGTTATTCCAGTACAAAAAAAATTAGAAAGTATGTAACTTACTTAACCAGGCTTCAAAAATGTGGAAAGGGAAGCAATAGAACAGGAAAATATAGAGCATTCTTGCAAATACAGAGAAAAATTTTTAAATAAAATATCAGCAAATAGAATACAACTCTATTAAAAGGATAAAGCACATGACTCAGAGTTATCCTCAGAATGCAAAGATGGCTCAAGAAAGTTTTGCTAATGTAATTTAGTACAGTAATAGACTGATTAAAGAAGGCCCTTACAATCATCTCCTAGGGATGCTGAGAAAACATTTGATAAAATTTGATCACCCATAAATCATAACACTTCTGGTCATCTAAAAATAAAGTAGATTTTTAAAAAATTTAATGAGCATCTAACATAAAACTAGAGCAAACATCATACCTATTGGTGAAACATTAGAAGTATTTCTAATTAAGTTAGAAAAAAGATAAGGATATTTACTATCACTGACACTGTAAATTTTGCATTGGAGATTTTACCCAATGCCCTAAGACAAGAAGAAAGAAAACATATGAATAATGGAAAAAAAGAGCCATCATTTAAAGCAAGAATTATTTTTATATTAAAAATAGAAGAGATGTAACTGAAAATTATTAAAACTAATAAGATAGTTAAGCAACTGGCTAAATATGGGAATGATTTGTTAAAATTAATTGGCTTAAGAAATTTGACAAACTGGATATTAAAATAAACATAATTCATTTTTAGTTTTGGATGAGGTCCCCAGGCAATTATTTCTACATTCCATAGTTAGGGACTGGACCATCCATAAAGGACTAACCAGTTCTGTGACCCTCGAGATTTTTTATCTAACTCAAAAGTATAAAAGAATTAAAAAATTTGCAGTTAAAAATTCAAAACTTTATTTCTTTGATGTGAGGGAGACTATAAGAATACTACTTGAAGAGGCTGATACAGGTTTCCTGGAGTTTGAGGGCCCAGGGAGCAGGTGTTTGACACCCACCTGGGGAACCTGCGGATCCCATAAAACTAGACATATTTCTATATTCATATATGTAAAGCTTCAAGGAAATACCTTACACTGACAACAGTGGTTACTTTGGCATGGGACTGGGATTGGAGCAAGGAGAATATGAGCTTTATTTGAGTTCTTCGAAAGAGATATTATATTGCTGCATCAATGGATTAATTCCATGCTGAAAACTTACCTACATCTGAAGAGAATATAACTGCTAGGTCCACAAATTCATTGATAGGTACTGCTTTTGGTAACAACCCAAAGCGTTTTCCAAAGTCTGAGGACATAATTCACCCAATAAATAGGCTTTATTTTTGATTTCATACCTTTTACATGAAATTTACTTTATAATTGTCTGCTTATTACAAAAATTCAAATAATATAGAATAATGTAATTTAAGTCAATGTTCCCCTTCATGTCTCCTTCCTCCAGTTCTATGCATCTCCTCAGAGATAATCATCATTATCAGTTCAGTGCGTATCAACTGAACTGATAAATTTTTGTGCATTTATATGTCTGTTTATGTGCTTATAACACATTTACATAAATTAGAATAAACTACACATATTCTGCAGTTTGCTCTTATCCTTAATGATACTTGTGAAAATGGTTCCATGTTAGTACATATAGATCTCTCACATTCTTTTAAATTCTGCATAATATCTTAGTATGGATGCATAACATTTTAATATAATTTTTTAAAAGACAAAATAGAAGAATTTATTAAATTGGACGTAACTGCTGCTGCTGCAAGTATGTGGTTGTGTAATTTGAATATTATGCAATGTTACTATCTTATTGAAAATTTAACTACCTCAGTACAAAATTTAAACTGCTGAAGAGTACTACAGAAAGATTTTTAAACTCTTTCAACATGAATTACTCTAACTACTCAATAAATCACTAGATTATGTTATACTATAAACTATTCTTCATTTGTCTATATTACAAACTTTGGGGAAATACAAAAAAAGCCACTGAAAAAATGGGAATTAGTATAAAATTGGCAACATTTATCAGATATGCTTAGTAAATACAAAGAAACTGAAGTGCACGTCAACAATAATGCTAAGTAACCACATTGAAATTTAATTTGGAAGACATACAAACTGAATTGCTGAAGAATAGACTATATGAATATAAGAAAAATACTGGCATACCGTTACTGAATACATGTGATTCAGTTTGGGCACGGTGATATCTAGCATTCTGATGATCATTTGCACATATAAAATAATGAGAATTATCTTCATGCGGCAGAAATCATAGCAGAAAAATGATAATATTTTATTGATTTTCTGCAGAAATCAAACCTTGACACCAAATGATATCACACTGTTTAAAATGTAAAAGTTTTTAAAAAATGACTAAAATTATGGCACATGTAGTAATTGAGACCACTTTGGATAAAGAAATGCTGTTACTGAACTTTTTAAAAATTATTATGTGTATATTTAAGGTATACAAAATGTTTGATATACATGTATATAGTGAAGTGATTACTAAAGGTAAGCAAATTAACATAGTCATCACCTTCCATACTTACCTATTTTTTGTGTGTGTTTGTATGTGTGTGGTAAGATCACCTAAAATCTGCTCTCTTAGCAAGTTTTCAATATACAATACAATATTATTAATATTGTTCAACATACTATATATATTCGATATACAATATATTCAATGTACATTACAATATTATCCTGCTATACATTAGATCTCTAGACTTATTCATACTACATAACTGCAAGTTTGTGGTCTTTAATATACTTTTTTGTATTTCCTTCACCTCCCAACCCCTGGTAACCACAATTCTACTCTCTGTTTCTATGCATTCAATTTTTTTTAAGATTCCACATATGAGATCATGTAATATTTTAAAATAGCAGGAAACAAAATCAACATAAAAAAATCAATTGCATCTCTTTACATCAATAACGACCTATCTGAAAAAGAAATCAAGAAAACAATCCCATTTACAATAACATCAAAAATAATGAAATATTTAGGAATAAATTTAAACAAGATGGTGAAAGATCTGTACGCTAAAAACTATAATGAATTGATGAAGGAAACTGAAGACACAAATAAATGGAAAGATTGTTCATGTTTGCGAATTGGAAGAATTAATATTGTAAAAATGTCCATACTACACAAAGCAGATATACAAATTCAATGCCATCCCTATCAAAATTCCAAGGGGATTTTTCACAGAAATAGAAAAAAAATCAAAAATTCATATAGAACCACAAGGACCCCAAATAGCCAAAGCAATCTTAAGAAAGAAAAATAAAGTTGAAGTATCACACTTCCTAATTTCAAATTATATTACAAAGCTATAGACATCAAAACAGTATGGTACTGGCATAAAAAGAGACACATGGAGCAGAATAAAGACTCTGGAAATAAAGCCAAGAATATACGGACGATTAATTTTAACAAGGCCAAGAAGACATAATGGGAAAGGTTAGTCTCTTCAATAAATGCTGCTGTGAAAACTGGATATCCACATGCAAAAGAATAAAAATGGACCTTTATATTATATCATACACAAAATCATTGCAAAATGGATTACAGACCTAAAAGTAAGACCTGAAACCATAAAACTCCTAGAAGAAAACATAGGAGGAAAGCTCCTTGATATTGAACTTGACAGTTTTTTGGATATCATAACAAAATCTCAGGCAACAAAAGCAAAAATAAATGGGACTACATCAAACTAAAAAGATTATGCTTGGTAAAGGAAACAATCAACAAAATGAAAAGGCAGCCTATAGATTAGAAGAAAATATTTGCAAACCATACATCTGATAAAGGGTTAATATCCAAAATACGTAGAGAACTCAATAGCAAAAAGAAAAAGAAAAAAATCCCAAAAAACAAACACAACCCCCCAACACAAACAAAAACACTTGATTAAAAAATGGGCAAAGAACCTAAATAAATATTTTCCAAAGAAGAAATAAAAAGTCCAACAGATATATAAAAATGTGCCCAATATAAGTAATCATCAGGAAAATACAAATCAAAACCACAATGAGATAGCACCTCACACTTGTTGGGATCACTATTATGAAAAAGACAAGAGGTAAGTGTTGGTTGGGGATAGAGAAAAGGGTACCCTTGTACACTGCTGGTAGGAATGTAAACTGGTATGGCCATTATGGAAAATAAAGGAGATTTCTCAAAAAATTAAAAATTGAACTACTGTATGATGATATGTATAGCCTTCTGCTGAGTATATATCCAAAAGAAATGAAATCAGCACATCATAGAGATATCTGCACCCCCACGTTCATTGCGGCATTATTTACAATAGCCAAGATATGGAAGCAACAAAAGTGTCCATCAATAGATGATTGGATATAAAAATTGTGGTATATACTGTATATACAATGGAATATCATTCATTCTTTACAAAGAAGGACATACTGCCATGTGTGACAACGTGGATAAAACTGGAGGACATCATGCTAAGTGGATGCCCTTATAATTTCTTTAACTATTCCCTATGAAATGTCCAACACTTAGATTTTTTTCTAAATTTTTACTGCCGTGTACATTTTTGTATACATATTTGGAGTACAAATTAAAATACATGAGTGGGAGTGGGATGAGATGGTTTCTCAAAGGGGAATCAAGATATGATTACCACAGGGAGATTGGATCAGTGGATGATATGTGAGCAAATGCATCAGGTGAAAACCCAAGATTTGAGAAATTACCTGTTTAAATAAAATGTGTGTTTACTTCTGCAATTTAGTTGGACTGTGTGAGAATGCTGATAGTGTGGTTTGGGTGTTAGGTCTAGGTTGAGCATAATCATCCTATAACCTGTGAATGGGTAAACTTTGTTCTTGCAGAGATAAATTGAGACTGGGCTTAAGATCACATAAGCACCTTTACCAGTGTGAGCAGTAAAATAAAATTACGTACTGCGCTGATATCATTCTACATGAAAGGGGCAGTTGGCAGGTCTTCAGCTAGTCTTGATAACTGAAGAACACTGATTGGGGAAAATCAGGCTCTACTTGTAATAGCTGGTGGGAAACTCTACAAAACTTGATTTTATCCACTTCATTGTTAATTCTACTCTTGACTTTGAGCTTTATAGATTCAGTCTTAATGACACAATGCTTTTGATTTATGGGTTCCATACCAGGTTGGGGAATTCTCTTTTCCAAGCTCTTTACCTTCACTTACTCTTTCCCCCAGATCCTAATCTCTTGGCTTCAGTGCCAACGTGCTAACATGGCTGCTAAGGCTGGGCCCTTCTATCTCTGAATGGGGTGATGATCCCACCATTCCTGAGCTATGGAGAATGTCTTGCAGCTGTCCGAGGAACACAGATCATTAGTGATTTTGGCAGAATTTTGTTGGAAGCACAATGCTAAAGATGAAAGGTCAGTTTTATTTAACTGATGAAAACAATGAGTAGCAGATTAAGCTAGTTTTCTGGTAAACAGTGCCATTACTTTCCAGTAAATAGTGTCAAGATGCCTTGATGAATAACATACATGGAGATAAAGAAGAACGTCTCTCAGGGATGGAAAATTAGGTATCACCATAAACTCAAATATGCCTTTAGTTTTCCTCTCGCTATGATCTGTTCCCTAAAACATTCACCAACAGGTCATTTGGTTGTACTCATGGAAAAAATGAAGTATGTTCTGTGGAAGGCACAGTCTATAGTGTTGGGCCAGTTTAAGAACTATTCTTTTCATCTGTCTGAAGTGTTAATACACCAAAACAAAGCAGTGTGTTCCGTGTTGCTCCCGCATAGCCCACCCATCTGTTGAAACTCAGAAATGAGCTGGAATGCAGGAACAGAAGGGCCAGTCTAATAAAAATCGAATGCAGCATACCAACGTGGCAGCATCCTTCACTGCAAGATGGAAGACATAGCTTTGGCCTGCTTGCGTGCATTTTTTTGAAGCACACATTGACAGTCCACGCTGAAAGGCAGAGTCTCCAAACATCAGACAAGGAGCTATCCAGTGCTTGCTATTTGGACAGTTTGATTCTCCATAGTACTCAAGCGCCTCTGCGGTATTAAGATGCTTGGGGTTGGTCCTTAAGAGAGCGCTAACTCTAAGGTGTTGAAGCACCAATTAGTAATTTTTTGTTGTAGTACCACTGACAATACTTAAAATAACAGCTACCATTTATTGAATGTTTATTATGGACTAGGCATTGTGCTCAATACATTTTAGGAATAATTACATTAAATTCTTGCTGTAACTCTATGAACCAGAAAAAGGCACAGAGGAGTTGATAACAGAAGCGTTCAAAGTCACATGGCTCGTGTCAAAATGAGGATTTGAACCCAGGCGGTATACAATTCATGGGCCACACTCTAACCATTATATATAATAACATTAAATTATCTTCTAGAGGCCAGAAGCAGCGATCTCCAACCTTTTATGATATTTGTGGTGGCTTTTTTTAACCCCTCCAAACTTCCCCTAAAGGGCTCTGCGTGGCATAAAAAAATTAAAAGAAAAAACTTGAACCAATTAAATGTGTTTTTCCCATTTATTTTTAGCCTTTTGTAACACCCCTGGAGATATTTGGAGGCACCCTGCTGAGTGATGAGGCAGATAGGAGTGTGTGAGTCGGTGACCTTAAGTGAGTGAATTTCCTGAGCACTTACAAAGGCGAGATTTCCCCCCTTAAACATCTTGAAAGACCCTGATGCCTGAAAAAAGAGAGTAAGAGAGCACGTGAGCCAGCACACTGGCCAAGATGGGGGGATCCAGCTGCTTCCCCATGCCTGGTGTGTTGCCACAGATGTTAAGAGAAAAATCTTTTGAAACCGTTACTGAAAAATGGAACTTTTTGGACACTGATTCAGAACTGTTTTTGATCTTTTGGCCTTGTTTTTGTTGAAATGATATATTGTTTTACAAGCAGTGCTAAGATCCAATCCCACATTCCTGCTGACATAACTATTATTATTTCATGGTTTCAGCATCTTCTCTGGTAACTCTATGCATAATTAAAAAAAATAGCTAGATAAATGTGTGTGCACGTGTATGCACATGTGTGTGTTGGACGTGGGGTGGGGGGAGGTCTCTCCGGGAGTGCTGGATGGAGCTTTGAGTCCATTCAGATTTTTCTGAGTGTAGACAGCAAAGCAGATGTACCAAAGCACTGGTGTTTATAACGCAGCCAGTTTGTGCAGCAGAAACAAACTGGTCCTGATAAAAATGAGTGGGTAGAGTTGGGCGTGGCTTATTGGCTTCAGGAGAACACATGGCACTGCTATCTCCTTGGGTGAGAATTTTTCCCCTTTGAATGTTCCTCTAGAACTCTCCTAACTTGTTCTTTTTTCTTTCTTTTTTTCCAAATGGGAATACCAGTGCAGGACAGGACTCAGTTGCCTGGTAGCTGTTTGCTCAATTCTCTGGCCAATTTGTATCTTAAGCAGGAAAGACAGAAATCTGATACTTCAGCTGCATGCTTCTTACACCATCCACTATAGCATTGCTGCACATTTCTTTAGCACTCTGATTTATAAGCACTTTTGGATAATTTTCTTGTTCAATTTTCCTGCGAATTCAGGAAACCCAAGGCAAGCAGTATTATCTCCATTTTACATAGAAGAAAAATAAGACTCAGAAAAGTTGAAAGATATGATGAACGGCACCCAGACTATTAATAAGTGTTGAATCTGGGACGAGACTCAGGTCCTCCGATTCTCACATTGAGGTTTTTCGGTATTCTAAGATCCCTTTAGTCTTTTAGATATGACATTTATAGTTCTGTGATCAACCAGAAGCACTTACTATTAATTTGTATTTTTCATGTATTTATATGTGTGCACACATATATAATTTATATTTATATATATTTAATATGTACATTTATATATACATATATACATATACATGTATTTAAGTTAGTGCATTTACATGGTTTAAATTTCAATAAGTGTATAGAGTACAAGTTCTTTTCTGCTGTTATTCTGTAGACTTACAATCTTTCTCTCCACATGTCACAATAATATCAGTTTCTTGAATAGTTCTCTGGAGATATTTTATCCATATAAGAAAAAATGCATATATATATGTACATACAAATGCACATATCTATTGAATATATGTTTTATATATACACACATACATATGTGTATTCTCCTCATCTCCACAACCATTCATACGTGAGTGGTGAAATGTTATGCCCGCTATTGCATACCTTGTCATTTTCCAGAAAGATCAAATATATTTTGTTTTTTTCACTTAATTTATCTTGGATAATGTTCTATTTAAAAAAAAAAAAGACTTAGTAAACTCTATATATTTATATAGAACATTTTCCAAGATAAATTAAGTGAAAAAAACAAAACATGGTTATTCATTAACCTGTCCCCCAGTGGTAACATTTAGGGTGTTCAGAAACTTTGTCTTTCACACTATGTGACTATTCACACTGTGTGAAGTTGTATAAAGCCATTTTGAGTGTGTGAGTATTTCTTTCAGGATCAACTCTGAGAAGTGAAATTATAAGGTTAAAGAGTGGAAATAAAAAAAAAAGAGCGGATAGATGTCTAATGTTGTAAAATGTTAACACATTGGCCTCCACAGAGGTTGAACCAGTTGCGCATTCACCAGCGTGTCTGTTTCTCTACATCTACACCAAGAGAGTGGGTTATCACGCTTTTTGATATTTGACAATATGTTACATAAAACGTGGTTTCTTGGTGTATTTTTAATTTGCAGGTCTCTCATGAGTGGAATTAAATGCTTTTTTAAATGTTTTTAGAGAACAAGTTAATTGTGTTTTCTGAGAACTATCCCTTTGCCTATTTTTCTGTTGGCATATTGGTCTTTTTTTGATTTATTTATAGGAGTTCTTTATATGTTAGAGAAATTAATCCTTAACTTGTGGCATAAATTGATAGTATTTTTTAAAATTTTTTTAAAAAAGCACTTTGCTTGTGATAGTTTTTGTGTTGCAGTTAAAAAAATAGGTAGCCAAATCTATCAACTTTGCCTTTTATAGCTTCTGGGTTTTATGTCATAGCTAGAAAATCCTTCCCTAATCAAATATTATAAGAAAATGTTCCCTCTTATAGAACTTCCATGGTTTCAATGTTTATACTTAAGTATCTGATCTTTCTGGAATCTATTTTGAATAACACGTGGTGTGAATCCACTGTTTTTGTTTGCTTTTCAGATGGGTAACTTTGAGTTTCCTTATCTTTTATTTCATAATAATTTTTCCCTGCAAATTTAAGATACTGTCTCTTTCAAAAACCAAATTCCCTTATATATTTGTATTTATTCCTTTGCTTTCTATTGTGGTGCAATAATCTATCTCTCTATTCAAGTGCCAGTATTGCACTAAATCTTAAACCTATAATAACACACTGTAAATTTTATTGTAATAGTGTTTTTTTCTCTATGGTACCTCCTCATTACTTACTTTTCAGAGTTTTTCTGTCTATTCTTGCTTATTTATTTCTCTGTATGAACTTAAGAATCAGCTTGCCTAGTTCGAGGAAAAAAGTATTGATATTTTTATTGGGATTATGTTATATTTACAGATTAATTTAACAGAAACTGGCATTTTATGACGTTGAGTCTTCCTATTCAAGAACATTGTATGACTTGCCATTTGTTCAAGTCTTCTTTTGTCCCTTAGGAGTATTAAAAATATTTATTCAAAGAGAGAACCTACGTATTTCATGTTGTTTTTTCTAATACTTATTCTTTTTGCACCTACTGTGAATGGAATCTTATCCTCCTTATTTCTGTCTATATTACATATATCAGTTATATATTAATTTTTACTTAGCCACCAGCAAAATGTGATCATTTTACTGATTTTACTTCTTTTTCTCTGATTTTTATACCTTTAATTTCTTTCTTTTGTCAAAATTGTTTTGACTAATACTAAGAAACAATATTGAATTATATGTTAGTGGTCATAGTGGAAATTGTGATCTTTTTTTCAGATTTTAATGGCAATATTTCTAGTGCCTTACCATTAACACATTAACTGCCATGTGAGTTGTATTTAACTCAAGCTAATTTTGAGCCCGGAGCCTCATGAAGTATATGTAATTCACACGTCTTATCATCTTGGGAGCCACGAGAACTGTTTTTCAAGTTGCATATAATTTGTGACAGAAAATAATAAAAAAATAACAAATTTTTTCATTAAATTTGAAAGGATCATTTTGTTTTTGAAATTTCTGTTCTATTTTTGTAATAAAACACTATGGCCCCAAGGAAAAATTTTTTTTTTCTAGTCTGGCAGTCAATGTGTTCAACATTATGCTGGTGTGTGTGTTGAGAGAAAGATATTTTATCATGCTGAGCATATTTTCATTTCTCCTATTTAATTAATAGTTTTCTTCAATTATTTTTTTGAAGTCAAGAATAGATATTCTGGCTTCAACCCACGGCTTGAATAAGCATAGCCAGGCCCAGGCTCTATTAGCCAAACCTCAGCAAAGTGACAAATAAATGTTCATTGTGCCATGCCAAAGAAAAATAGATATCGAATTTTAATAAATGCCTTTTCAAAATCTGTAAAGATAATCATAAGATTGTTTTCTTTAGATCTATTAATATATTTAATTACAATAATTTTTTTCATTATGAAACCATCTTTACATTGTTGAAGTACATTACTAGATGCATTATTCTTTCAATGAGCTACTGGAGTCTGTTTACTAATATTTCTTTGGTATTTGCATTAGTAATCATAAGTAAGATTGGTTGATAGGTTTTTTTATGCAATCCTTGTTGACTTTCATCAATGTTATGCTTGATGCATTAAAAAGGTGGAAGTTTTCATTTTTATATGCTTTGAAACAATTTAACTGGCTGAGGAAGTGTTATTATTAGGACAGGTTGAAGCTCCTCATGCAACCATCTAGTCCTGGTGATTTTGAAGGAAAATAGTTCTTCATTAGCTTCTTCCATTACTTCTGTAGCAATTGATTCATTTAGATTGTTTTTCCCTTCTGTGGACAGTTAATTTGGTACATTTTATTTTCCTAGAAAATTATTCATTTTGTCAAGGTTTCTTAACATATCCATAAAGTTGAGAAAGTCATTGTATATGATACTTTTTGGTTTCTTCTGTATTTGTAGTTATTTTCCTTTATCAAATCTTGTCTGTATATTTATGATTTCTTCTTTTTTGATCAGGTTATTAAACGGTTCATTAATTTTATTGGTTTTCTCAAACATTCAGCCTTCATATTTGTGTATTAATGTTAAAATTTGTATGTTTTCATATAACTTCATATAATTTTAATTTTAATTAGTTTTTTGCTTTCATTAAGTAACTTCCTGAGTTGGATTTTTCATCCATTTAAAAAATCCTTTCTTGTTAATATAAGTACTGTGGGCTATACATTTTCCTGTGATCACTTGTAGCTGTTCTGATGCGCATTTTCATTATCATATTTATTTGGAGTTTTTCACCTCCTTGAATATCTTCACAGTTTATCACCTATATGCATCCTGGAAACTTTATTCTTTCTCATTAAAAACAAATTCATGTCTTTCACATTCTTTTAATCTTCCAGTTCACCTCTCTGACCTTTGTAATTTCTCCCAATTGGCAGCCAGGTCAGACCTGCGTTCACCCCTTTGGCAAGACTACGATTGTGTGTTCTGTCCCAGGAATCACACCGCCTGGTTGTCTCTTCTTTTGTGGTGTTGGCAGCCACTGATGTTCATTGGCCAGATCCAGTAATTCACTGGGGGCTTCAAAATGGTGATCATCTAATTTCTTCATTTCTTTCCCATTTATTACTGGTATTTCTTGTAGAGCTGTTTTTCCTGCTAGTCATATAGGAAAGACAGAAAAAATCCTCAGATCTTTCCTTTTATTTGCCAGTTTTAAATGGTTTGCTACTGTCCTCTGAGAGTGATCCGTTTTTTTTAAATCATCATAATTCATGGATTTAAACATATTTGGTGGCATTCGATCAACTGCAATTATTATCTTTTGTGAAGTTCCAGTTCTACTTTTGGCCAATGAGAATCTCTTCACATTGTCTTTGGGTCCTTTTGACACAACTTTGGATGCATTGGACAGCTTCCTTGCTTTCTGGTATGATGAGATGTTACAGGCTCATCTTATAAATTTTCTGCCCCAGCCTTGCAACCAGCTATCTTCCAAAAAGCCTTGCTTTTCTTTAGTAACGAATTGTATTTTAAAATCACTGCGTGGATGCTAGGAGTGCTCACTACTAATGGGGGAGTTTCTCAAGTTCATGGACACCTCGCGAATTTATAGAATAATTCCAATTCAAATTCAATATTACTCCTCTTCCTCTAAAACTTGCCAGTATTACATCTATTCATCTCCTTTCTCCCATATAGAAAACCCTAATTCTCAAGGGCACAGAAGACAATAGAGTGAGAATATTCCATACCTACTCGTTTATTTTGTCTAAAAAAACATTACATACATAACAGTCTCAGAATAACTAATGCCACACCAATATAGCTACCAAAAATAGTTTTAAATGTTTTTGCATATCCTCTCCCAATTCTGTCTGCTATTTTTAGTAGCTGTACTACTTACATTATTTGAAGATATAGCTGTTACATACAATACTCTCTCCCTTAACCCCTTATTAATTTAGTGTTATAAGCAATTAGAGGTTTAATGCTGACCACCAGTCTTTGCAATGTCTCCCTAGTCCTTTTCATTGTATGAAGCTGATTTTTGTATTAAATTTATAAGGAAGAGGACATGGAATGAAATTTCCTGAGTTCTTATGTTAATAGTTGGTTGTGCACTTTATGCATGAAAGGCAATTCTTCTGGATGTAAAATCTTTGATTTACATTTTCTTTTTACTTGGACATCCTGAATATATCACTCTGTCTTCTTTTGTCATAAAGTGCTGCTGTCAAAAAAAAATCTGTTGATAATTTAATTTTTTTGCCTTCATAAGTCATTCACTATTTTTCCCTAAAAGTACAAAGGGTTTTTTAAAATTT
Organism: Indri indri; assembly: GCA_004363605.1. Taxonomy (NCBI): domain Eukaryota; kingdom Metazoa; phylum Chordata; class Mammalia; order Primates; family Indriidae; genus Indri; species Indri indri. The sequence continues at coordinate 113,087 of RJWJ010001510.1, read as the reverse complement.
TTCTTTCAATTCCAATAATTTAACTAGGATATATTTTTGTGTTGGTCACACTGCATCGAAATGCTCAAATATATAATGTATTCCTTCAGTATGCAGTCTTCAATGTTTTCTTTTACTTTTTAAATTTTTTAACTTTTTTAAATTTCAGCATATTACGGGGGGTACAAATGTTTAGGTTACATATATTGCCTTTGCCCCGCCTGAGCTAGAGCTTCAAGCTTGTCCATCCCCATTAGGTGTGAATGTACCCATCCTCTTCTCCCCCTCACACCTGCCTGATGCCCAGTGAATGTTATTACTATATGTGCACGTGAGTGTTGAGATGGTTGAGATGGTACATGTGGTGCTTGTTTTTCCATTCTTGTGCTACTTCACTTAGTAGAATGGGCTCCAGCTCTATCCAGGATAATACAAGAGGTGCTAGATCACCACTGTTTTTGTGGCTGAGTAGAACTCCACAGTATGCATATACCACATTTTGTTAATCCACTCATGTATTGATGGGCACTTGGGTTGTTTCCACATCTTTGCAATTGTGAATTGTGCTGCTGTAAACATTCTAGTGCAGATGTCTTTTTTAAGAATGTCTTTTGTTCTTTTGGGTAGATGGCCAGTAATGGGATTGCTGGATCAAACGTATTTCAGCAATGTTTTCTTGAATGATAAAACTTAGAATTTATTCTGTGACCTTTGCTTAGGTTTTTCTTTTCAGGGTATGTATTATCTACTAAATATGTGCTGCCTCTCTTTAACATATTTACTTTTTCTAAAACTCTTTTTATGTCATTTCTATTTTTAAAAATTTCCTCTTTTTTTAATGTTCTGTTTCTCTTAAGGCATTATCTGTTGTGTTCATTTATTCTTGTCTTCCTTCTAGTTTAGTGTTTATTTATGTAATGAGATTTTCTTTTATTTTTACATTTTTCCTGAGGTCTGTCTGATATTTTATAATTCTAATTTATGTTGACTTTGTGTAATTGTTATTACATGCTATATGTTGTGTTATTTTTATTATATATATTAAATATTACATGCCATTATTTTTTATTTATACAGTGTGATGTTTTGTGTAATTTTCTTAGTGTTTCTTAGCTTGTTTTGAAATAGTACATGACAATTTTGACCCAGATTGGAGCATATCCTTTTGCTTCTCTCTTTCTGTCCCCCCTCCCCAATAATTTTGTATGGGATTTGGTTTTGACATATTTATGTTGTCCATTTTTATGTAAAATTAGTTTTCCAGAAGGAGGCATGATTCAGGCTAGCTTTTTAAATTTCATAGAGCTCTCTTGTCAATTTTTTGTTTATTATTTCTTTTGTCCCTTTTTTCTTCTTTTCTTTATTTTCATTCATTCATTTATTCAGTCATTTCAGTGGGGTATGTAGTGTTAGAAAACACAGTGGCCTGCTTGCTGAGTCTTCCTGTGCTGTGCTTTCCCACTTTCATCTGAACCTTGTCTTGCCTTCATCTCCACTGTCCCTTTCCTGCTCAATTTTGATTCTTCTTCCAATGCCTTCTCCCCAGTGTAAAACCTTGTCCTGGAAGGGAGCTCTGAAAGGTCAGTTTTGAGAGTATTTAGAGTTTAGACTGATCCAATGCCTTCACATCTTCCCATGGGCTCTTTGCATTCATCTACTATTGGTCTGGAAAAACTCTTCATTTCAGCTACAGTTCTCAGTTTGGCTTGCCAGTACTTTGCCCTTACCTGGTTGCATTTGGGAGTTCACAGAATGAATACTTTGTCATTTAGGTGTTTTAAAATTTATTTCAGAATATTATGGGGGTACAAATGTTTTGATTACATAAATTGCTTTTGTACCGCTTGAGTCAAAGTGTGCCCATCCCCCAGATAGTGTGCATTGTACCTGCTAGGTGTGAATTTATTCATCCCCTCCTCTGCCCTCCCACCTTCCTGATTTCTGATGAATGTTACTTCCGTATGTGCACGTAAGTGTTGATAGATTAGTTCCAATTTAATGGTGAGTATATATGATGTTTTTTCTTCCTTTCTTGTGATGCTTCACTTAGAAGAATGGCCTCCAGTTCCATCCAGGTTAATACAAGAGGTATTAGTTCACCATATTTTTTATGGCTGAGTGGTACTCCATGGTATACATATACCACATTTTATTAATCCAGTCATGTATTGATGGGCACTTGGTTGTTTCCACATCTTTGCAATTGTGAATTGTGCTGTTATAAACATCTGAGTGTAGGTGTCTTTTTTATAGAATGGCTTTTTTTTTTTTCTTTTGGGTAAATATCCAGTAGTGGAATTTGTTGGGTCACATGGTAGCTCCACCTTTAGTTCTTTGAGGTAACTCCATTCTATTTTCCATAGAGGCTGTACTAGTTTGCAGTCCCACAAGCAGTGTATGAGTGTTCCTATCTCTCTGCATCCACACTGACATTTGTTGTTTTGGGACTTTTTGATAAAAGACATTCTTACTGAAGTTAAGTGATATCTCATTGTGGTTTCGATTTGCATTTCCTTGAAGATTAGAGATGGTGACAAATGGGACCTGATTAAATTAAAAAGCTTCTGCACAGCCGAGGAAGCAGTCATTAGAGTGAATAGAAAACTTACAGAGTGGGAGAAAATATTTGCATGCTATACTTCTGATAAAAGACTGATATCTAGAATTTATAAAGAACTCAAACAAATCAGAAAGAAAAAAATCAAACAACCCCATTAAAAAGTGAGCAAAAGACATGAACAGAAACTTTTCAAAAGAAGATAGACTAATGGCCAACAAACATATGAAAAAATGGCCATCTAGTTTTTTGTTTGTTTGTTTGTTTTTTGAGACAGAGTCTTGCTCTGTTGCCCGGGCTAGAGTGCCATGGTGTCAGCCTAGCTCACAGCAATCTCAAACTCCTGGGTTCAAGCGATCCTTCTGCCTCAGCCTCCCGAGTAGCTGGGACTACAGGCATGTGCCACCATGCCCGGCTAATTTTTTTTTATACATATATTTTTTCAGTTGTCCAGATCATTTCTTTCTATTTTTTAGTAGAGACGGGGTCTCGCTCTTGCTCAGGCTGGTCTCGAACTCCTGACCTTGAGATATTCACCCACCTCGGCCTCCCAGAGTGCTAGGATTACAGGTGTGAGCCACCGAGCCCGGCCCATCTAGTTTTTAACATGAATCATGTCCATGGAAATTTGGTTTTGCTATCTAGTTGCTCTGTTTTTACTGTGGGGATTTGGTAAGATCAAAAACAAAAACAAAAACAAAAAAACTATGGCGATGCTGTTGTGACTGTCCCAGAATTTCCTTTGAATTTTTTCTTTTTTTTTTTTTTTGACTTAAGAGAGAAGTTTTGTTTTCAGTGAGAGTATTGTTTTGTTTTTATAAATTCTTGTTTGTTTTTAATTTTCAGAAAGAATTGCCTTTCATTTTCAGCTTTTATCATTAAACTTGTAGATTTATTATTAGATTTCTAGTTGTGTTTTTGTGTTTAGGGATAGTTTTGGGTGTAAAGATATTCATAACTATGTTATTTTCATTGTGAAATGTACTCTTTAGTTTCATAAAGTTTCCCTTCTTTATTTATTTAAACAATTCTGCATCTAAGTTAAGTTCACTTTTTGTTTGCATTTTGCACAACACTTTGTTATTACTTTTTATTTAAATAGTAAATTGTCTTCTAAAAAGATTAAAACTAGGAAAATTTTGATGTATATTTGTGGCAGGCAGAATAATGGCCCCCAAAGCTGTCCAAATTCTAATCCCCAGAATGTTATATTATAAGGCAAGTGTGAATTAAGATTGAGAATTGAATTAAGGTTGCTAACCAGCTGACCTCAAAATAGGGGGTGTATTCTAGAATACCCAGGTGGACACAATATAATCACAAAGGTCTTTAAATGGGGAAGATGCGGGCAGAAAAGTCAAAACTAGAGAGAAGGCATCATGAGAAAGACTCGATCAGCCATTGATGGCTCTGAAGATGGAAGGGGGCCATATGCCAAGGAAGGTGGGCAGCCTTTAGAAGCTGGAAGATGCAAGAAAACTGTTTCTCTCCTGGGGCCTCCAGAAAGGAGCACAACTGTGTCAACACTTTGATTTGAGCTTGGTGAGACCCATTTGAGATTGCTGATCTCCAGAACTGTAAGATAATAAATTTATGTTGTTTTAAGTCACTATATTTGTAGTAATTTGTTACAGCAGCAATAGGAAATAAGTATAATGTAATTCACATATTTATCATTTCTGATAAATATAAAATTTATCATTTTATATTTGTCACAGGCAGAATAATGTCCCCCAAAACTGTCCAAATTCTGATCCCCAGAATGTTACATTACAAGGCAAGCATGAATTAAGATTGAGAATTGAATTAAGGTTGCTAACCAGCTGACCTCAAAATAGGGAGAGTATCCTAGAATACCTAGGTGGGCCCAGTATAATCACAAGGGTCCTTAAATGAAGAAGATGGGGGAGTTCAGTTCTGGAGATCGGAAGTCTCAAATGGGTCCTACTAAGCTCAAATCAAAGCGTTGACACAGTTGTGTTCCTTTCTGGAGGCCCCAGGAGAGAAACAGTTTTCTTGCATCTTCTAGCTTCTAAAGGCTGCCCAGCTTCCTTGGCTCATGGCCTCCTTCCATCTTCAGAGCAAATGATGGCATTTCTGGCCATCTTCATTCCTTCTCATAGATCCAAATTTCCCTTTGGTATCATTTATCCTTTTGCCTGAAAAGCTTCCTTTAACATCTCTTATAGTAAAGGTCTAATGTACGAAAAAAATTTGTATTACCTTCAATTTTAAAGATATTTTCATTTGGTATAGAATTCTAATTGAGTGTTTGTTTTTCTTTAAGCGATTTGTAGACTTTATTTCCTCCCCTTTTGGTGTGCCTAAATTCTAGTATAGGAGTATGATACCATCCATATTTTTTTTCCTTGTACCTAATGTGTCTTCTTCTTCCAAACCCCGGCTGTCTTTAAAATTTACTTTTATCATTTGTTTTGAGCAATCTTATTATGTGCCTTGGTTTAGTTTCTATTATGTCTATCTTGTATAGTGTTCATTGATATTTTTTGTGCTATAGGTTTATAGTTTTCATAAGATTTAGAACTATTTCAGGCTTTTTTTTTTAATTTTTTTTATCCTTCCCTCTTCTTTGAAGACTCCCATTATACCTATATTAGACGACTTGATGTTGTCATAGATATCATGGATGTGCTCATAATTTTTTTCTTTCTCTGTTTCCTTTGGGTAGGTTCTATTGCTATTTGTTCAAGTTTGTTCATCTTTTTTCCTTCAGTTAATCTTCTATTAATCTCATCTAGTGTATTTTCATTCAGATACTTTTTCTTCTCTATCTGTTCCATATGGGTATTTAAAAATGTATATCTTCTAATTCTCTCTCAATAATATTATTCTCCTTTATATTTTGGTGAATTTTTGTAATATGTATAATAGTTTTTAAAGGTCTTGTGTGCTAATTCATCCTCTCTGTCATGTCTAGGTCTATCCATAATAATAGAATTTTTTCTTAACTATGGTTCATCTTTTCTTGCTTCTTTACATGTCTATTAATTTTTGATTGAATACTGAACATTGTGAGTTTTACATTGTTGAGTGATGTGTTTTGTTATACTCTTTTGAAGAGCTGGACTTTGTTCTGTTATAGTTATTTTTGATCGATTTTTGTAGCATGGATTTAATTTCTGTTAAGTCAGGTCCAAAGTATCCTTTATTCTAGGGATAATTAAGTTCTACTACAAAGGTGAAAGACTTCTGAGGGCTGTACCGAGATCTCTCCACACTGGCTCTCCTTTGTGAGCTCCAGAAGTTGTTTGGCCTACTATGTTCCAGAGTTTCTTTTCCTGACCTCAAAGAATTTCCACTCATGCATGTGCACATGACTATTCAACCAAGATTCAAGGAGACCTTTTGCATATTTTCAGAGCTCTCGCTCCAAGCATCTCCTTCTTCTTTAGTATTCTCCCTTATAAAATTCTAGACATCACAGCCTCACTGAACTGTACTCTCTGTCTCCTCTATTAAGCAAGACCAGTAGACTCTGGAGTTAGTGCTCTCTGAGCTGCATTCTAGAAACTGCCTCTAGGCAGGATGCTTTTGCAATGTGGGGCTCACCTGATTTGCTTCCCTTTTCTCAGGAATCAGTGCTGTGCTGCTTGTTGGCCAATATCTGAAAACAATTCTTTTACCTATTTTGTTTAGATCTATATTAGGAGAGCAATTCCCATAGTAATTAATCCTTCACAAGAAGAAGTGAAGGTCCCATACCCACTCTTTTAAAGACAAATTTTCAAATCCTAATAACTTGAAGGAAATCCTGCTTCAAAATATCATGATGGCTTAGGAAAGGTATGTTTCTTTTATACATATGAGTATGAGTGTGTTTGTGTGTGTGTGTGTGTGTGTGTGTGTATTTGGGAAAGAAAAAGGGAGGATCTCTGGCTTAGTATGGATGTTAGTTAGGCTTCTCCTAAAATCAGAACATGAGAATAATACTTGGGTGCAGGTAGTTTATTTGCAAGATTAATTAGATGAAATGATAGCAGTAGTGGGGAAAGTGAGACAGGTCAGGAGGAAAAGCCCTGGTAGGAAATGGAATTTGATTCACTTGTGATCACTAAAAGGTATGTAGAACTATATATTTAAAGGATTAGAAGCTGACTTTTCTTGGAGCATCAACTCCTCTGTACTCCCGGCTGTATTTGCTCCTGTTTCAGTCAAACTCTCTGGGCGATTGCTGGGGTTAGAATGTGTAAAGGAACCAGGCACCCTCTTGAGGTGAGTGCTGGCAGTGTGAGAGGACTTGAAAAGGTTCACCAGAGCTATGGCCTAAGTCGAAGAAAGCCAAGGAGGCACAAGAAGTGTCTGCTACAGTGTAATTTTGGGGATCAGAACACAATACATCCTCAAGACTAGACCATGAAAGTCTGACTAGGATACAACCAAGGCTTAGTCTTAACATAGTTTCCTGTTGAAATTCTTATCCTTAAAGAAAAAGGATCTTAAGACAAGGCTATAAGTTTAATCATTTATACTTTTGCCAGCAGAGGAAAACAAATGAAAAATATGGCAGAGCAGAGGTCTGGTGGTGGCTGGAGCACTCACTTGATACAGAAGGCCAAAATTCCCTTGGGAATAGACCTCCTCTGGCGTGGGTTCTGAAGCCTCTTTTCTAACCATTTCATGTTCTGCACCCCTTCCCCCGATTCTGGAGTTCCGGTGTCTTTTTGCCCCTCAAAACAGCACTGTTAAGTACGGCTTCAGTGGAAATAACCTTAAGCCCTTGGATTTAGCAAATCCTGGCCAAGTAGATGCTCACCTGCTGTCATTATTGAAGAACATTTTTAAAAAGACTTGATGCCTATTAAAAAGCTACAGAACACTAACAGGAAAAATGATTTAACAACCTGCCATTGCCCAAATTCTTAATCTCCATTTTTTTCTATGTAAGAGGGTATATATATTTGCTCTTGTATCCCCTGACTCTAAGTGTACCAAGTCAAATTTTACAACCACACCTGACCTCTCCTCCTTGCAGCTCAACTCCTCTCCCCTAGAATTCAAGTCCTTATCATAAAGTCTTCTCTGGATCAAAATCATCAATCTTGGGATCTTGACCACAGAGTTAACAGATAAAAGAGTAACAGTTGAAACCCTGTGTGTCCTACTTACAATGAAATAATTGAGAGGTGAGAGACTATATCAGAGTATTTTGCTATTGGTAGTTGAAATCTTGTTCTGCCCATGATGACAAGCTGGTGCCTATACTAAAGAGGAAGATGTTATTAATGATTTTAGGAAGCACTTGAACATGGAGACTGTGATCTGTTCTCCTGGCGAAGTCCTCTCTCAGTTTAGAACTTCAGTTTATTAGCATGCTAAGGAAATAGATGTCTGATCATCAAACTGCTCCCCCTTCCTCTGTGACCTACGTTAACTTCTGAAGAAACAGATTCAAATCCCTGTGACACCTTCGTGAATCTATACAATTGTTAGAACAGAGGCAGATAGGGCAAATGTATTAGCCAAATCAACTTGTATTAGGGTAGAGTCCCAGAGTATGAATTGAATTGCATCAGGATGTTGCACAGAATGACTCACATTCTACATATCTAAGCTGTGATAGTCATATTTATTTAAAGAGTGGAGAACCAAGGGCTGGTCCCAGAAGAGTCTCTGAAACCACCCAAGGCAAGATATCTTAGGGCTGAAAACTTAAAAGTGTTAGAAACAGAGTGCAAGATGGGATGAGATAGATTCAGGATGGCAGGCTCAGGTCAACAGTTTTAGAGGGCTGAGACTTTCTCAATGGGTGGTGGCCAGCTGGGGGTGACCGGCAGAATCAGATAAGGAAGTGTGATTTTGATTGGTTGGTTTAACTGAAACTGAGCTGTGTGGACAGGCCTTTCTCATATTCTGCCTTGTGTTGTAGACCGAGTATCCCATCCAGACTGTAAACACTTTGGGGATAATGTAGTGTTGGGTCATTTCCTATAACCAACATACCACCCAGAAAAATGTTTTGCTCACTGCATGTTTCCTAGCTGGCTGAAAACCCTCCTAACATATCAGCCATTTCATTCAGTCTGGCATAAATAACGCTCAGTGCTAGTTCATGTAAACTACATTTGACAAATCGGTGTTAAATGTTTTATGATTTATTATAACTAGCAATATTTACCAAACCCATTTTACTCTTTAAAAAGTAAATCAAGAACATATTTGCAGGAGGTGTGTGAATTTTAAATCACTTTCACCCACATTAAATGGTCTCATTTAATTTAATGAGAATGTCTCATTTCCATTAGGAAGTTCTCTTGTGTTTTACTACCTCGATGCCTTAAAGAAAGAGGCGAATTTATATTCCAGCAAAGGGGCAGAGTTCCATCAAACCTGGCTGCCTGTGTTATATTGAAAATTCCATCCTGCATTGATTACTGGTCTCAATAAACACATTATGAAGACTTTTATGAATACTGGTGTTTGAGAATTATTAGAAAATATAACAAAAATATTTAATATTGCCATGTGAATGCTCCCTACATCTTTTTTTATTTTAAAGAGTCAGTTAAAATGGTGATGTTCCCCTCTAAGATCCCAATATGCAGTGATTATCGTAAAACCAAAAGACACACATAACTTTAAAGAGCAGCCAAGCAGTCCAGGTTTGATGCTGTCCACATGTCCTGGTATCAGGCAAAGTGATCTCTCCATCTCAAGGCCATAGGAGCTCAGGCTGGACAGTGAGGACAGGCACACTCACTTTGCACTGAACATCCCTGCCAAGATCTGACATTTACTAAAGACTGAAAATACATGAAAGTTGAATGTACAGAATGATGTTTATGGACTACAGATGAGTATGTGTGCACATGCCATGTGTATGGGACAGAGGGAGGTCTTGATAGACTAGATTAACTTCTATTATAACCCTTACAACAGTCTTTCTTAGGCCTTGAGAATACAACTCACAGTTTTGAATATTCAAATTACTTTTGAAATTACTAATAATTATTTTTAGTTTGTGAATGACATGATGAGGGAAGAATATCCATTCCAGACTAGAAAAGGCATTCCCCAAAGAAGAGTTACACACAAAGGGGCAGAGAGCTCCAATAGCTGTCTATGGTGGCTTCATAAAGTGACAGCTTGGTGAGCAGAACTACATTTCCCAGAACCCCTTCCTCTGTTCTGGGGTAGAGTGGGCCAAGAGGATGTGGGTGACTTGGAGGGTGGAAGTGAGGCGGCAGCCATTTTGTAGTTCACCATGTTGCGGCTGATCTGCTGACTCCCCTCAGTGGTGTGGGGTAGTAGCTAGGCCGACAACTGCTTCACCTTCCCCTGGATCCTCCTGCAGCTGCTTCAAGTTCTGGGGGAGGCACATGTGTGTAGCTCCATGATGACGGGCCCAGCTCCCCATACCACTAAAATCAGAGGCATCAAGAACTGACATGGATTCTAGTATGTCTTTGTGGGGCTCTAGCCCATGCTTATGGGTTCTACCCTACTTACGTCCGTCTTCCCTTCTTACCTGCTTTCCCTGTGGACTTCAGATTCCAGGTCGGATCCCTATAATGAGTGTGTATTACACATACACATATTTGTTTACATATTAACCAGGATTCACTCAGAGAAGCAGACCCACAGGACATACATATATATATAGAGAGAGACACACATATGTCTATACACACATATATTGTACACATGTGTATACATGAATGTCCTCATATACTCTTAGTCACACTGATATTGAGGCTTGGGTTGAAGGCTTAGATTTGTTGTTACTGTTTTGGTTGTTGAAACGCACTCTTCATTTCATTTGGGTTGATCTGTATCAGGGAAAGTGCTCATGTAGTGGTTTTCCAGCACCTCCCTTAAGAGATTACTTTAAAAGAGCTGCAATAGTAAAATCTGGGAAGATTTCCAAGGTTCTTTTATTAACCTCTCCTCACTCCTCTTCTCCACTGGTGTCCCTCTGTTGCCCAGCCTACTTTGTATCTACAGAAAGGAGATTACACTCAAGAGAGTGGCTGTGGAAACAACATCTTTGTTTCTTTTATGATTTATACATGTGCCTTTAGAGAAGAAAATCCAGAAAGAATTTGTCCAGTGGTCAAGCCTGAGAACTTGGTCTGAAATTTAAAAATCAAATTATTTTATGTTTAGTCTTGCACATGGAAAATTGGCTCAATTCTCTCGTGATTTATTTTTCACTTTGATCTGATATTGGGCATGCAGGATGCAGTTGGATGCAGAATTTTAGACCTGACGACCTGGCCTGTCAACTCCTTTGTTACTTCATCACTCAGAAGGGGCATTTAGAATTTTGTTGATAGATTGGCTTATATAGGAACAAACTAAGAGTGATCCAGCTTTCTCATCCAGATCAACATTGGCTCAGGGATGCTGACAGTAGTGAAAATTGCTTGTGATTGCAAGTGCGATTATCTTCAGCCATAGGGAGCAGATCTGCTCTTTCTCGTCAGCTGACACAGTGCTCTGCCATTACTGTCATGGCAGTCATCTGAGGTTTCCAAACACTTTCGAGCCAGAGGTGAAGGCACACTGAGCTTGGACTGATTTGGAGCTTCTCAAAAGCCAACCCAATTTCTAAGAATTTAAATCATAACAGCTCACATTTACAAAGTGCTGATTCAGGCTCAGTGCCAGGCATTTTACAGGCATTTTCTCATTAGAGCAACTCTCTGAGGAAGGTGTTATTATCCCCATGTTAGAATTGAGAACCCTGAGGACCCAAGGGGTTAAATAACTTGTCTGAAAAGTCACATGACTGATAACTTGAGGAGCTAGGATTTGAACTCAGAATGTCGAACACGAAGTCCATGTGTGTAATCACCATGCAGGCCTGGAAAATGGGGCTAAGTCCAAGGGAAAGAGTGAAATTCCATACATTGCTGACTTACAGTAATGGAATAAAGGCTTGCTCTGCTACTCTCCGCATCCCGCCTTACCCCTGAACCAGAAGCCCACCTCATGGTCTGAGAATAGACTGAGGAAGAACTGGGAGTGTGCATTTATCACCCTCTCATAGCCCGGAGGCTCAGGGCGAAAAATAAGAATTGACTCGGCCGGCGAGCGGGCACCTCAAGGGCACTGCCCGAGGTATCTGCCTCTCTCTGCTGTAGCCAAGTTCTCTGCTTGGACAACAGATTAGAGCAATGGTGGTGTTCCCTGAAGTTTTACTAAACAAATGGAGAAGCTATATGTACAAATTTTTTTCGGACTTTTAAATTACTGCTAAATTAGGGAATGGGAGTGAGGCAGGGTAAACAGATTCTACTCCTTTTGGCAAGACAAACAAAAAAATCTGATCCATATCGGATTTTGTGTTAGTCAAATATGCCAAATGCCCTGTTACCCAGGGAGCACATTTTATACTCCATGTTAGACGGTCAGGGCTTGTTCTGCTGAGCGGTAGGCAGACAGGAAAGCCAGTCCCGCAGGCTGCTCTCTGGGTCTGCAGACCCACGTGGATGGGGCCCTCTGCTCAGCCTGCCCCTGCCGGTTCTCATTAACATTCTCATCATTGCCTTCTCACTGACAATGAAATAAAATCAATGTGATGACTCACACTTGGCTTATAATTTTCGGTTTTCAGTATCACCTCTGTCCTTCAGATCTGTAAGAACTAATGAGATACATTCATTCAAAGTCAGGCTTCCAATTCAAATCACCTACCATTTTGTAAGCACTAAAGTATCAGTCATTGTATCTTAGTTGCATCATTCCCCTGTCTGTTGCTTTCTTTGCTCTTGAGAAAATCCATTCCCTCTTTAGACATATGTTATATTAAGCGTCTCTCTGTGTTAGGTGCTGGGGATTGCAATCTAAATCCCACGTGGTCCTTCACCCACGGAGGTCAGAGTCTGGCCCAAGGGACCCGTGGCTGTGAATGAGCCACAGTCAGCCAATGACTCTTGTGCACCGAAGCTTCCTGGGGAACCAGCGCTTCTGTGAAGGGGAAAGGTTTCAGGGAAGTCATTATAGAAGGCAAAGGGAATGGTTGAGCCAATTTTTGAAGGATGCAAAGGAAAAGAGGCTTAGAAAACTATGGGAATTGGAATGACTTTGAGTAGCATGAGTAGACAAAGGGCACGTGTGGGGGCATTGCTAGAACCACATGGAAGATTGGGCAAGAAGCCAAGAGGAGTCTTCAATGCCACGGCAAATAAATTTCATGATGTGGAAAACAGGAACCACTGAATGATTTGAAGCAAAGGAGAAACGCAATCAGATGAGTGCTTTAGGAAGCTCTCCCTGCGGCAATGTTAGGGATGGATTGATTGGAGAGTTCAGGCTGGAAGGAGGGAGACTAGTTAGAAGCTTTTGCATTATTTTTGAGAAGAGATGGTGGGAAAAGGGGACAGTAATCAGACTAAAAAGTGGTGTTCAGAGAAGCAGAGGTATTAATAGATCCAGGATTAAGGATGGTCCAACAAGGAGTTTCAAACCAAGGGGGGAGAGTTTCATGAGGAAGCAGTGGCCGACAATGCCAAATGCTGCAGGCACATCTGAAAAGGTGGACAAGTAGCTATTGGATTTGGCATTTGGAAGATGACTGGTGACCTCATTGAGGTTAGTTTCTGTGAAGTGGAGAGGGCAGAGTCTGATGAGTGGGTTGAGGAGGGCGTGGGAAATGAAGATGTTGGGAAGTTACTTTGGACTGTTATTTCAAGAGGCTTAGCTGTGATGACCAGGATGACAGGTTACTTTTTTTTTTATTTAAAAAAATAAACAAAATGGGAGTTGGAAATTGCTGTGAAAATGGAACTGAGTCAGTTCCCTGTTGTCTTGCTAGTATTAGCTCTTTAATCTCAGGACATACTGCAGCTTCAGAAAGATGGGCCAGTTGGACTCAGCCACCATTTAAACAACTATTTCTTTTTTTGTCAAAGGCAACTGTCCTGATGATTTTTCTGCATTTATACCTGAATCCCATCTCCTCCCCCCTCACTGAGCCTTCCCCCAGTTTCCTTGGTTAATGCTCATGCCTTGAATTATTCCCTAACACCACTGTTGGCAACATCATACTCCCCTGGCCCAGGTTTGGACTCTCTCTACTCTGGGTCCTAGACTGTGGACAGATGCTATAAGGTCATCCTGGGTTGCAGCTCCACCTATGCCTATGAATGAGGCCAGGATAGAAACCTCTCCCAGGTCAGCGTCCTCCAGAAGGAATATCAGATGGCTATATATAATGGCAGGTGAAGAGTGGGGGCTCTATAGCCAGACTGCCTGGGTCCAAATCTTGGCTCCACTACCTGCTAGTTGTGTGACCACAGACAATTTTCTTCACCTCTCTTTGCCTCAGTTTCCTCATCTGCTCTATGTAAGTAATAGCTAACCCACCTGATTACATTGTTTTAAGGATTAAGTGTGTTAATATATGCAAGGTGCTTAGAACAGTGTTTGACACACAGTAAGCCCTCAGTGCTTGTCCTTGTAAGTAGGACAAGTTCCACAGCAAGTTTCAGCAAGAGTTTCTACCTTTTTGCTGCCCTCTGGTGGCCAGTGAACATATTGGAGGACTTAAAATGCAAAGTTGACCCTTGTGTGACAGACACAATGTTGATCAGATGAGGGTGATGACCAATACAACAGGGGAAGTGCTTGATTATTTCATTTAAGCCTCCCAGTAGTTCTATTGAAGTAGGTAGAAAGCATTATCCCCTTTGTGTAAAGGAAATTAACAGTGAGAAAAAAATTTGCCCAAGATAAACTATATGTGTATTGAATTAAATATCATCTGCACTAAAGTAAGCCTTATTTGTAGTCAGGGATTCCATTTGAAAGAAGTAAAAATTTAGTTTAGTTTAAATTCAGTTCAGGGAATATTTTGATCTGATTTTGTTCCAGTTCAATAGTTTTATAAAACATATAGTTTTGGCTTCAAATCAAACTGCTTTAGTAGTTTTTTTTCCCTTCCCCCGGGAAAGTTGGTTCAGTTCATAGTTTTGTAAAACATTAACATTTGGGTTCAGTTCTATTTGAATATTGGTTTGGAGTTAGGTTTGGTTCAAGTCCTGCTTCCAGGAGTCTGGTGAATTTTAGACTGATGGACATATTCATGAAATAGCCAATGGCCAACAAGAATGCACTGTGCCTGTTTCATCAAAAACATTTCCACAGCTCTCTTGCCTGGACCTGTATGATATCTGGTTCTCTTTAAGTTGGCCGTCCTGAGACAGAGTAATAATACTAAACATAGTAGTGAGTAGTGATTTTGCAACACTGACAAATGATCTCACTTTGCTGGATAGACTTCTAAACTCACAAATTCATGAATTTAGTCACACATTCATTCTAAACGATTGTACCTCACAGATGGATGGAATCTGGAGGCTCCATGATTCTTGGGCTGGCTGTTTTATCCCTACTGTAACTTTGCAAACAGTGTGTGATTGTGACAACTGTTTTGAATATGAATAATATCTCCCTGGTAAGTTATCATTTTTGATTTCAAAAGATTTATGGATTCTGAAGTTCAACTTTATTGTATTCAGGAAACCGATGTTTTTGAGAGAATTGTGTTTTCAATTTTATGATGCAATTGAATGAGAAAATAGGATTCATTTTCTGAAAAGGTGTTTATAACTAACTTAGGTGGAACATATCCATTCTACTGAGTAACGGAAGCCTAAATTAAGATCTTATTTGTATTGGGATAGTAGTTAATGTGTTAGAGCATCGAGAAGAATTAGGAAGCTGGGACTTAGGAGTATAGGCTGAACCGGGGTTTTCACGAAATGATACTCGTAGTAACACTTATTGGGCACACACCGTGTCCCAACCCTCCATCATATACATGTATAGGTACTATAATTATTTCAAAGCTTAGAGGAATAAAGTAACTTGTCAAGAGTGTGCCAGTTAGCAAGAAATAGGATTCGAACCCAGGCTAATGCAGAGCTCAATCACTTAACCATCATAGCAGATTTCTGGGTAGACAGGAATGGGGTGCAAATATAAATTAAGATCAAGGAAAAGCAGAAATTCAGACACCAAGCAGACAAACAAAAGTTAGGGCCTGTGTAGCCACCAGGAGTCAGGAGAAGTCAAGGGTCAGAACCTTTTCATGTAGATGAAAACCAGAGAGAGGAGAAAACTAATCTGATCACAGAAGAAGAAGCAAAAAAGTAAATTTGACCAGACAAGACAAGGGGGCTAGGAGAACAACTGTAAGGCCCTAGCCGTAAAGAACCCTTGTCTGAAAAGCATCTTCCATCCTAGCCAGGTGGTATTTGCTAAGATCCTTAGGTCTGATCACAGAAGAAAATATGTAAATTAATCCAGCTTGAATAGACATGTAATGTTAGAAATAAGAACAGCTTTATATTAAGCACAGGGCTAAAGAATCTTCAGTTTTGTTACAAGCCATCTAGTTCAATTCCCACTCAAAGGGAGAGTTTTTCTATGGCATCTCTGATCAGGGTATCCAATGTCTGCTTGCACATTTCTAGGGGCAGTAGTCTCATCGCCTTCTAGCCAGCTTCTTTCTTTTGTTCCAACATTCTAATTGCTGGAATGTTCTTTCTATAAAGGCCCAGAATTTCATCCTTAGGACTGCTATCCATTGTCCTGACTCTGTCTCTGTGGCCACCCAGGAACATATATGCTCATTTTTTTTCTACATGATGACAAAGTATAAGAGATGAAAATGTATAAAAATATCCAAAATACAAAAGTCATCTGAGAGAAAAAGAAAGCAAAGGAACCCGCAGCTCATTAAAGGATATCACTTCAGGTGGGAAGAGATGCCATGCCCAACAATAGTCCAGTGTCTCAATTTTCACCCCCATCTCAAGAAAAGTTCACTCTCGCAGATCCCAAGTCTTAAGCAATACTTGCTGTCTCTGCAGAACTATAAAAGGTTAACAGTGCTTTCTTTTCTCATTAGCTCTGGGGAAACAATGTACCATTTCTCAAAAATAAATGTAGTAAGAGTCAGAAGAAAGAAAAACAACGGAAGAAAAAAGTTAAAAAAGAAGATGATGAGCCTGTGATCAATAAGCATTACCAAAAATTTGGCCATGATTTCTTCCAAGACAGGGTGCCTCCTTCTCTAAGTGCTCTATAAGGATGCGGGAAGGAGACTGCTGTGGAATCTCACCTTCCCTTTGAAGGATTATAGCCGTGTTATATGAAGTGGTGAACAAGGGGGCTGTGGTGATCCTGTGTTCAGACAGGCGGTAGAGAGCAAAGGTTGCTGCTTCTACTGTGAAAGGAGACCTGGGAGAATCAACCATTATTGGGCACCTTCTATGGGCCTCTTAATCCTCACAGTAACCTGGTAAGGAGGCGGGCATTATGAAACATTTTATGGATGAAAAATCTGAGGTTCAGAGAGGGTACGTTGTCTTAGGTGCACAGAGCAAGTATTAATAATAGTAACAAAAATAAAGATGACTGCTATGGTTTGAATATATGTTATCTCCCCAAAATTCATGTTGAAATTTAATCCCCCAATGCAACAGTATTAAGAGGTAGGGATTAGGCCATGAGGGCTCCGCCCTTATGGATGGCATTAGTGTCTTATAAAAGGGCTGGGGGGAACTAGCTTGGCCCTTTTGACCTTTCTGTCCTTTCCACCATGTGAGGACACAGCATATGTTCCCTCCAGAAGACACAGCATTCAAGTGCCATCTTGGAAGTGGAGACCGGGTCCTCACCAGACACCCAACCTCCTGACACCTTGATCTTGGACTTCCCAGTCTCTAGAACCATGATAAATAAATTTCTGTTCTTTATAAATTACTCAGTTTCAGGTATTTTGTTATAGCATCACAAACAGACTCAGATAGTGACCATCATTTATTAACTTCTATCAAATAGTACTTACATGTAGCAGTTACTTAATATAGCCTTTTCCATTAATTCATTTAATCCACAAATATTTATTATTAACTTACAGCCAGTATGTGGTTAAACTGGAATCTGAAAGTGATCGAAGTAATTAATGTATATAGATTGAAGGCCTATTGATAAACCAGGCATTATGCTAAGTTCTGTGTGTGATCAAAAAAACACAATCCCACTTTCAATGAATTTACCATCCAGTAGTAGCTTAGAGCAGCAAATAAATAAGCAATTACAATATAGAATGATGAATGTTGGTCTGAAGGCTATGTTCTTTCCCCTCCAACACATTGAGAAACATTAAATCTGGAAACATCCTCATAGTTCCTTATGCTGGCTCCAAGGAAATTGCCCTGTAAAGGTCTCTGGGCCATGTGGCCTCCTCTGCCTGTTCTGCTGGTGCAGGCCCAGAAGAGGATGGAGTGGGCATGGGGGTGGCAGTGTGGTACCCAGGAATGCTAGCAGGAGAGGACTCAGGAGGGGCTGCGTGGCCACGTGTGTGTGTGTGTGTTTGTGTGTGTGTGTACGTGCGCACGCAGGGGCTTCCAGATGGCTCAGCCCTTCTAGTGAACTGCTTGCCAAAGTAGGAGTGACCCCTTCTGTAGGCACTGGAGAATTGGCTGGGCCAGGGAAGGGTGAAGGTGAATGAGGGGTGGGGGGGGGCGAATTGGCATGCTGTGGTTCACAAAGACAGGAACATAAATTTTTTTCATTAAAACAATCTTGAAATTGTTGGCAAGCCCATAAAAGACTTAGTTAGAGCCGTCTTGGGGCAGCTTTTCTTTGAGTTCAGTTTATTAATGTAGGTTTTTACATGGCTTTTTATTAAGAAACATATGGTACTTTAGGCCATTTAACACCAAGGAAAAAGCTTCATAAAGAAACATTCTGAACACCAATATAATATAAACTTGCCCTGCTGCATTTTACAGAAAAGCAACTTTTTGAGAGATTTGTGAACCATTTCTGTACTTTCTAATATTTGTTGACAAGATATTTTATCTTCATTTAGAAATATATATTAAGCCTTTCAAAAGGGGAAAAGAAGAATTTGGGTAAAAAAAATGTGTGTGAGTCTGTGTGTAGTTGAAGGAGGATGGAAATTTGACTATAGAAGGATATATACTATATCTATATCCCAAATGCCTTATTTGACCCATTGAGGGGTTTTCTTAAAGCTGCTGAGGAGGATGTCTTATGCTGTTTGAATTTAGGGCAGATTCCATAACATGAAATCCTTCCTAAACTATTCTCTACAAAGAAATGCAGGCCAATTAGAAAAAGAACCTTGGGGTTGACCTCATTTACCCATATTTTCAGGCCATTTCTGAGCCTTGGTTCAGAGTGCCAGACCCAGAGACAAAAGACTTCTCAAAGGAGCAGTACCCAACCTGAACAAAACATCTGCTGGAAACATGCCCCTCTTACCTTGCGTTCGGCCGGTGACAGCCTCACCATCCATCCTGGAGGAGCCATCCAGGAACATCCACATGCCAGGGGCTGAGCTATTCACACTAACCCCAAGGTGATAGCAGCTGATCGTGGGCTACCAACTGGAGGGCTGGAGCCTAGACCGATGGAATCTCAGCCTTACAGGGTCACTTATGTGGCCATTTGTGCCATAAAAGCCCTATATGGATGGTTCTCAACTGCAGGGGCATTTGACAATATGTGGAGACACTCTGGGTTAATCACAACTGAGGAGGGGTTGCTACTGGCACCTAGTGGGTACAGGTTAGGAATGCTGCTAAACATCCTACATTGCATAGGATTGCCCCTACAACAAAGAATTATCCAGTCCCAAATGCCAATAGTACCACTGTTGAGATATTAATGCAGGGAGATGCCTGCTGAGGATAGGATTGGTGTGTACATAGAACGGGAGGTTTTATTGGCATTTTTCTGGTCCATCCAAAAAAGTTCCAGAAATTCACCTGATCACTCCTAAGAATCCTTTGGGCACTATATCAACTCTACTCATCTTGCCATGGGGGTAGGGAGTACATATTTTTCAAGTAACTGGGCAACCACTTTAGGAGGGTGGATATGTGGCTCTGTCATCTTTTTGAAGGCTTTAAAATGAGACAGCAGAGACAAAGGAGGTGGGGTGGGGTCAGGGGAGGGAGGGAGAGGATCTTTTGGGCTTTGGGTCCATGAGGTGGAAGACCTCACCTTCTCAGATGGATTTGCAGTCCTGGAGGTGGCTGTGTCTGTGAGCAAGAAGAGGATGGCAATGAAGGCATCATTGGGAACTGATAGGGGACTTCCCCAGGTCCGCTGTTGGTCTCCCATGAGTGTGCCTCCTGTGGCCACAAAACAGGTGTCTTGTTGCTTCCCTAGTTGACTTTCTTGCTTCCCCAAGTTGCTTTCCTAGTTGACTAAGGAGGCTGGCACTCCCATCCCCAGGGAATGATCTTGGGTAGATGGTACAACATGATGTGGGAGAAAGGAGAATAGATACTCAATTTACACCAACCTCAGATTTTCAATGATATCACTTAGCAATAAAATTAATACATTTATTCAGATCCTGCTATTAGCAAGACATTGTCCTGGAATCTGTGGGAAAGATATAAAAAGAAGTGGACATGGCTCCTGCCCCTTAAGACTCATTCTATGGTAGGAAAGACAGACATATCTCCCAAACCATAGACTGTAACTATAACAAAAAGCAGATTGTTGTAAGTGCTGCAATAGAGGTATTACAAGTACATGTAGTGGGACAATGGGGAAGCAGAAAATAAATATATTCCAACTGGGGGCATATGGGAAGACCTTACAGAGAAAATGGCATTTGTACAGAATCTTGAAAGATGATGGCATTTTGACAGATGGAGAGATTAGCATGAGATGGAAATAAGAGAACACATGGCCTGTTTGAGAAATCACAATTAATCTGGTATACCTGAAGCAGATGAAACTTTCAGGGACCTATAATAAAGACTAAAAAGGGCATTTGGAGCCGATCACAAAGGGCATGAATACCAAGATGCAGAGTTTGCATTTTATCCTGTATGTCTGCAGTCCCCAATCCCCAGGCTGTGAACCAGTACTGGTCTGTGGCCTGTTAGGAAATGGGCTGCACAGCAGAAGGTGAGCGGCAGGTGAGCAAGTGAAGCTTCATCTGCATTTACAGCCACTCCCCATTGCTCAAGTCACTGCATAAGCTCCACCATAATCAGCAGCAGCATTAGATTCTCATAGGAGGGCGAACCCTACCATAAACTGCGCCTGCGAGAGATGCAGGTTATGCGCTCCCTATGAGAATCTAATGCCTGATGGTGTGCGGTGGAGCTGAGGCAGTGGCAGTGACGCTAGTGCTGGGGAGTGGCTGGAAACTTATTAGCAGAGAGCTTTGATTGTACAGTAAGTGTAATGCGCTTGAATCGTCTCAAAACCGTCCTCCACCAACCCCTACTGTGGAAAAATTGTCTTCCATGAAACTGGTCCCTGGTGCCAAAAAATTGGGGACCACTGCTATAAGTAGTAGCAAACTGTTTAAAAGCATTTGAGCAGAAAAAAAAAGTATTTGAGCAGGAGACTCAGACATTTAGCTCTTTTATTTAGAAAGAGAGATTTTTCAGTAGCATGTGAGATGAAATGGAGAGATGGGAGGCTGTACAACCAAGCAGGAAACTTTAGAGGCAATTGTTGAAGTTTTTTCTTGTCTTTTTAGAGATACTGAGAATGAAAATGAAAGGTCAAGCCAATGTTTGAGAGGCTGGCAGAAAAGATTAAGGGCTCTGGAAAACTATGCCCATGTCTGAATACTTAGTCTGCCACTTGGTCTTGGGCAAGTGACTTAACCTCTTTTTGCCTCAGTTTCCTCATCTGTAAAACACTGCTGTAAATAGAATCTTCCTTACAAGGTGGTTGTCAGGAGTTTTAAGTGTGTTACACAAAAAGCGCTTAGGATAGAATTAGAACTAATTATTAAATGTCCAGGAACTTTGCAAGGTGGTGGACATCATGTTGGTAGCTGGGAATAAGCCATGGTGTGAGTATTTACATCACGGAAACTGACAAATACTATAAATCAAAGAGAAAGAGAAGGAGAAAAAGTGAAATACAGAGGCAGATAGAGAACTCATACATGGCTCAGCTCTGGAACCTCAAATTTCAAAACCAGAATATTAAGCAACTTTGAGTTCTTCGTGTGGCACTAAACATTCAACGAAAGGAAAAGGGTCTTAAAATTTAGATATTGCCTGTTTTGTTACACTTCTATAGGACTTGATATATATGGAAAATGGAAAAGTGGAGTTTGAAGTGACTTTTGAGAACTGAGACAAAGTGGATTAACTCAAGTATCAAGTGCAGGAGGGAACACTTTATTGCTGCATTAAGCCCAAGAGCATGCAACGTAAAAAATACTGTGGAAGCAGGGTTCAAGAAAACAGACTATTTGAGTTTGAATCCCTCTTGTACTACTCATTAGCTTGAACAAGTCACTTATCCTGTCTGTGCCTGAGTTTTCACATCTCTAAAATGTGGTAATAATGGCACTTTCCTTGCAGGATTATTGTAAGGATTATATGAGTTATAATATAAATTAATACGTAGACCACGTAGAACAGTGTGAGTGCATGGTGAATACAGCAGCAGTATTAGCTATTATTATTTTTTCCAAATATTAACTATGTGAATTTCATCAAATCACTCCATTTCTTTAAGCCTGGTTTTCTCATCCATAAAATGGAAATAATATTAACAAATGACTCATTTACCTCGTAAGGTTGTTGTGAGTCTTGAATAAAATATATTGAGTGTGAAATTGCTTTGGAAACCATAAAGCACTACAGAATCACCTTTGGTGATTATGGGAAAAAATATAATGCAGACAGGCAGTCTTGGAACACAATTCCAAGGAATGAGATAGTGTTTTCTGAGTAAACCCCACAGAGTGATTGTGAACATAAGAGAAAAATTACAACAGGCTGCGCAAATCATGAATGCTTCTGCCAAACACAAATCACTATGCACATGTGCCCAGCATGGTATAGAGTCTGCCACACATTGATCTTTTTTGGCCACAAACACATAAACAGAAAGCAATTGTAAGTAGCATCAATGCACAGTAAAAAACTCCACTGTCTGGTTATAGCTGAAACTGGAAGAGCCACCACCACATAGTGAGTGAAGATATGACGTTATGAGCTCTGGGAAAGCCTCTGGATTCCCAACCCCTTCCACCAAGCCCACCTATATTGGCTAAATAATGTCCGACTTCGGTTCATTTCTTCCTTCATTCCTAGGCGAGCTAATGATTTAAGCAAATATCAGCCATTTAAACTTCAGGGTGAATGAAGAATTAGAGAAAAATCGTTTTCCAGATCTGGGCATGCTGCAAGTAAATGTTCTTCATGACTGTGCTTGGATTACTTCAGTGGGTCTGATCTCTGTGTGTTTTCACAAACCTCACTTTGTGATTGACACTATTAAATGTCCTTATCCCCACACCCATCTTCTCAAATTCTCTCTTTTCCTTGTGTTCTGTGACATCACTTTATTTGGTTCTTCTCCTCCTGGCCATTTCTCCTTCATTCCTTTTATTGATACCTCTTCCTTTTGAGTGTTGGTATTTCTCTTATTGTATTTCTTGGTTCATTTATTATATAATCATTTCTGGGTTTTCAGCTGTATATTGATGTTTCCAACATCTGTAAATAAATCTCTAGCCCAACTCTGTTCCATGAAATCCACTCTTGTTGTAGATGACTTGAAAACACCTTGAGGTCAAATGCTAAAACCAAACTCATTTTTTCTTTCCTGCCCCCAACTTTCTTTTCTAATTGTGTTCCCAACCTTATCAACCACAGTCAAGTAACCTAAGTTAGAGACCTTCATGTCTTGGATGACTTCTTTCCTTTCACCCCCACATTCAAATAACCACCAATTTGCATCTATTCTACTGCATATATCACAACTAATTCTCTTCCGTTAGTGCTCTCCCTCTCTTGCTGCCTTTATTGAGTCCTCATTCCATTCCATTTGCACAACTGCAATGTTTTCTTAACTTATTTTCCTGACTTGCATCTCTCTCTCCACTGGAATTCATTTTCCACAAGGTCAACAAATTATCTAAAGTGAAAATTGTATTATCCCATTCCTCTATTAGAGAAATCTGTTAGATATTGAATTATATTCAAATGATCACATGGCCTGGCCCCAAATACCGTTCCAGCCTCCTCTCCCATCTCTGTCCCAACATGCTACTCTGTGCCCTAGTTGCAGAAAAATGTCCTACTAGGCTTCCATGCCTTTATACACAGCATTCCTGCACCCCTCTCATTCCTACTCCCACCCCCACAGTTCAGCTAAGTGTCATCTCTATGGGAAGTCTTTTCCCCTTCTCTAGTCACAAACCTGTAGTCAACGTGTTAGTAGATATGACATAACTAAAAGTAAATATCTGCAAATGATGACCTTGCCTCCAAATTCTCAGAAAAAAAAATTGGAGCATGGGAGAACTTCCCCAGAATCCTACCACGTCTCTCCACCCATCAGTATCTGCACATATAGTTTACATATTCTGCCTTCCTGCCTGCTACTGCAAATTTGCATTCTACATTCTGTATAATCAGTTCCTCTATCTTCACATTTGATCCCAGCCCACATCACCTACTAAAGGGTAGTGGTCTGGCAATTCTTCTCCTCTTTCTAGAACCACCAATATTTTTTTCAGTCTCTGTTGAATCACTCCCATCAGTACTCAAGCCTATAATTATTTCTCCTATCTTTTAAAAAAAGATAAATCTTTTTTTCTGATACCACTTTCTTTACCAGTTATCCACTCATTTCTTTGATTTCTGCAACAAAACCTCCCAAAAGACTTTCTGTATTCATTGTCTCCTATTTCTTTCTTCCTATTTTTCTCTAAAACCTACTCCGATCTAGGTTTTCCCCCACTACTCCTCCAAAACCCCTCTTGTCAAGGTCACCGGTGATGTAACACAGCTCAGTCTTTGGTCCTCTTCGTTGTCTACACTCACTCCCTTAGTGATTCACAAGCCCCAGTGGCTTTAAATGTCATTAATATGCTGATGACTGCTAGTTCTACATCTCTAGCCCAAGTGTCTCTCCCAAGTCCAAATTCTGCTCAACAGCTCCACTTTGATGTCCAATACGCATCGCAAAATAATGTCTAGAGCCAAACTGCTGCTCCCCACATGGCTGTCTCCACCTCACATGATGGCAAGTCCACCTTGCCACTTGCTTGGGCCTGAAATGTTAGAATCTTGACTTCTCTATTTCTCTTATATCCCATATGCAATTCTTCAGGAAATCATGCTTGGGCATGCTTCAGAATATATCCAGAATCCGACTGCTTCTCACCACCTCCCTTTCTTCCACCCTGGTCTAGAGCAACCCTCCTATCCCACCTAGACTGTTGCAGTAGTCTTCTAAGAAGTCTCTCCGGTTCTAACCTTTCCCCACTACTGATGCGTATCTCTAACACATCACCGCAGAGATCATTTTAAAACGTAAATCAGATTATGTCACTCCACTACCCAAAACGGTGGTGCCTCATCACCTTACTCAGGTAAAAAGACAACAGGCCCCTAGTGATCTGCAGGCTCTAGAGCTGTTTGACCTCCTCTTCCTCCCTCCTCTTTTCTTGCCTCCCAAGCACTGTGGCCCTTCCCCTTCCCTCAGAAGCTTAGGCATACTCCTGCCTTAGGACCTGCGTTCAAGCATTCCTTCACCCTGGAGCTCTGCAAATAGTCCTTGGTTCACTAATCTTCTTCACATCTTTGCTTAAATATCACCTTTTAAATAATGCCTTCTCTGACAACAAATGTTTATACTGCTGCTGTATTCACCCTCAGCATCCCTCTTACTATTTTCTACATTTTTGTATTTCTTTTGGATTCATAATTTTTTTATAAATATATAAATTAGTGTTTTCCTACTCTCCCCGCTAGAATAAAATCGTATGGGCATGTGTATTGTTTATTTTGTTCTCTAGTATATCTCAAGTGCCCAGAATAGTGCCTGCACATAGTACATGTTCAAAAAATCTTCCTTCTTTCCTTTCTTCCATTCTCTCCTTCTCTGTTTATTTCTTCTTTCTTTCTTCTTTCTTTTTCTCTTTCTTCTTTCTCTCATTCTGTCTTTCTTCCTCTCTTTCTTTCTAAATATACAAACACTTTAAAAACTTTAAAATAGCAAACAACCCAATTAAGTGGACAATGAACAGATACCTTACCAAAGAAGATATATAGATAGTAAATAAGCACACGAAAAGATGCTCAAAACACTTGTTATTAGAAAAATGCAAATGAAGAGCACAATAAGATACTACTACACACCAATTGGAATGGCAAAAATCCCAAAACTTACAGAGAATGCTAATTACTGGCAAAGATGTGAAGCAATGGGAATTGCTTGTGGGAATGCAAAATAATACAGTAAATTGTAAGACAGATTGCAGTTTCTTACAAAGCTAAACATAGTCTCAGCCTGCAATTGTGCTCCTAGGTATTTACCCAGCTGATTTAAAAACTTATCTTCACATAAAAACCTGAATGATGTTTATAGTAGTTTTATTTATAATTGCTAAAAACTGGAAGCAAACAAGATATCCTTCAATTGGTGACTGGATAAACAAACAATGGTGCACACAGACAAAGGAATTTTATTCCAATAAAAACTGATAAAAAGGAATGAGCTAACATGGACCATACAAAGACATGGATGAAGTTTAAATGTATATCGCTAAGTAAAAGAAGGCAGCCTGAAAAGGTTACATACAGTATGGTTCCAATTACATGGAATTCAGAATAGGGAAAACTATAGAGATGGTAAAGATGTCAGTGGTTGCTGCGTGATGGGGAGGATTGAATAGGTGACGTGCAAGATTTTTAGGATGGTGAAACTATTTGTATGATACTGCAGTGGTGGATACCTGACAATATGCATTTGTCAAAACACATAGAACTTTATCATAAAGAGTGAACTTTAATGTATGCAAATTTAAAAAATATTTAGCAGGTCAGGGAATTTCAGGATGGATGTAGAATGTAACAAAAGAATCTAACTGTGTTACAGTGTATGAAATAATCTCACTGCTGGGGGAGGCAGAAAAAGGGACTGACCTAAATAATTTGGAGATGAGTGAAGTCTGTAAGACTGAAGGTAAAAGGAACTATACATAAGCACTGTACTCTAGCTGATAAAGTTGTTTCCCATGGGGGTACAGATTAATAATTTGGAAACCACTATACATGCATACTGGAATCAAACAATTGGGTTAAGTGGATGGTGGGAACCAGGTTTCTCACTGTTGAATTGGGAAGTTATAGAAAAGCAAGGGAGAAAGAGGCTATCATGATCTACGTGGTAATGAATTAGAGTTGGAGACATCGGTGTAAACTCAGGTTCATCTTAGTATAGATATAGAAAGTTGCATATAGAAATTTATAGACATGTATATTTAAGAGGATTAGTTTACATACATGTGTTTTCTTGCTCTGTCAGCTGGGAGGTCCTAGAAGCAACAACACCCCAGTAGCAATGAGCACACCTAGCAACCAGGTCTTGGTTTCTAGTACCTTTCTCCAATAAAAGGAACTACTTCTCTTTAGAGAAATAAGTGATTCTAACACTGGGCAAAGAAATATAGAAGATGAACCTGGAACATCTTATAGTGCCAGAAAAGAAGTTCTCAAACACACACACACACACACACACCCCAATAATGGGAATGTGTTGAAGGGTCAAAGGGACACCAGAGCCAACTGAAAGACCTCTCAAATGACCCAGACTGGAACGATTTGGGCAACAAAATAAAGTAGTATTGGAAAGTATAAAATAAATATCCATGAGTTCGTACTGATATAAATAAATGAATAAGTAAACAAATACATGAGGGAGAATAGACAAATCTCTGATGCAGGGAAATTTCAAATAGTTTATGAAGATATTCTTCTCTATGTACCCCCATAATATGCTGAAATAAAAAAAAAAGATATTCTTCTCTCAGGGAAGTAGAGCACAACTCCACATTCTGTGGAGTGGGCTGTGCATACTGTGGAAATGGGGAAAAAGGGGACCTTTACATTGGAGAAACTCAGCAAACACTCCTTCAGCCAGGTGATAAAGTTTAACATCAGTGTTGATAAGTCATGTTTATAGTATGTACCCTTGATGTGATGTGATGCGAATGACATTTTACCTTTGTGGTAGTCTTACTAAAAACTAAAATTTAATTTTGAGAAAAAAAAAACCATCAGAAAAATCCCAATTAAAGGACATCCTAAAAAATATCTGACCAGTACTGCTCGAAACAAGGAAAGTCCGATAAACTGTCATAGCCAAAAGGAGCCTAAGAAACATGATAACTAATATAATGGAATATCCTACATGGAATCCTGGAATAGAAATAAGAAAAAACAACTAAGAAAAAATGAATAAACTATGGGCTTAATTAACAGTAGTGTATCAATACTGGCTCATTAATTGTAAGAAATGCCCCATACTAATACATGTAATGTAAGATGTTAATAATAGGGCAACAAGGTGGTGGGTATATGGAAACTATCTGCACTATCTTCAAAGTTTTCCTGTAAATTTAAAACTATTTTACAGTTACAAGTGTATTTTTTAAAAAGCTCTAATACAATCTCAAATTTACAGAAAATTTGCTAGTACAAAGAACTCTATTTCCTACACCATTGAGGTGGTGCCTCTAGATATCGTAACACCCCAGAAACTCAAATGTGTAATTTCTACAAACAAGAACACTCTCCTACATACTCACAATACAACCATCGGTATCAGGGAATTAACGCTGATGGATCAGTACCATCCAATCCACAGACTCCAATTATCCCAATAATGTCCTTTATCACAAAGGAGCTAGTCCAGAATCACACATTGCATTTAGTTGTCAAGTATCTTTAATCGCTTTTAGTTTGGGATATTTTCTCAATACTTTTCTGATTTTCATGACCTTGATATTTTTTGAAGATTACAGAGCAATTATTATGTAGAATGCCCCTCAACTTGAGTTTACGTAATGTTTCCTCACGATCAGACTCAAGTTGTGCATCTTTGGCAGGAAGTGGTGGTATTATTCTCATTGTATGATATAAGGTGGGGATAATACTCTTGGCCCTTTTGTGGTTAATAATTATTTTAGAAAACGTACTTTGAGACAATGTTGATATCCTGTTTGTTATCAATCTTTCTATTTGTTCACTTATTTTTTTAATATCAGTTTGGGCCTCTTAGTTTCTCATTGTATTCAATGGGTTATATAATCTATTACTATCATTTTGAGTTTTGATATTTATTACACATTGTCTTAGATTTAAGTTGGCTTCTGAATCCTTTTGATATCTAATCATCATTCTTACTTTCTGACACAAGAAAATGTTCAAGACTCATCTAGCCTTTCCCCAACCCAGCTCTAGAATCAGCACTTGTTCGAGTCCTGTTCTTTTCAGTGGAGACTGGTATTTAGAAACTAAGGTTTGATGCTAGGTGTGCTCATTGTCCTTGCTCCCACTGAGAATATGTATATTCTCAATACACTCGCACGGGCACACACAGACAGACACACAGACACACTC
Organism: Indri indri; assembly: GCA_004363605.1. Taxonomy (NCBI): domain Eukaryota; kingdom Metazoa; phylum Chordata; class Mammalia; order Primates; family Indriidae; genus Indri; species Indri indri. The sequence continues at coordinate 84,140 of RJWJ010001510.1, read as the reverse complement.
ACATAGACACACACACACACACACACACACACACACACAGATGACCATGAATTCTCACTGAGACCTCTAATTCAGACCTAAAATGCACAAAGTTTTGTCTAATTTTCTCCCGATGTTTGTCACACCTTTGTCAACAGTGACAACCCCAGCATCTATTAGCCTTAATGTAACTTGCTGATGTCATCAATGCTCCTCCTCCTGTAAACAACCTTCCGTTCCCTGCCTGCCCCACACGATGCCCTTCCCCTCTCAGACTCTGACACCCCACATCAGGCCATGTGTCACAGCACCAGTGCTCCCCTCGCCCCTGTGGGCTCCCCCACAGTGTGCCAGGCTACTGGGGAAGGTGAGGGTGCCTCTTTCCTCTGTTCCGGGGCTGATACCTGTGTGGAATGTCCTCCTTGGCAGATGCTCTCCTTACCCCACGTGAGCTCCGACAGCCCCCACCGGAGCTGCCTCCCACGCCTACCCCCAGCGTGGTCACCCTCCTCACCAGTCAGGCTCCGACACCTGCTCTGGGTCCCTATGCTTCCTCCGCCCTGGAGAGGGTGCCCTACATTATTCAGACCCCCAAAATGGCTTTAGGACTGAATAGTTCTGAAAGGAAGAGAAGAGAAAGAGGAAGAGGAAGCAATAAGTATTTCTTGAATAAACGAATACAAAAAAGTCCCAAGCTGCTTCTGAACTACTGCTCCCTCTAGGACGCTAAGCAGTGTTGTACAGAGAGTGTTACGGTATCTACAGCAGGAGGGATCAATTTTTAACTGAAATCCAAGCTGGAAGTCGTGCCTCTCCTCAAAGAGGTTTTAAAATACCCTTCCATAATCGCAGTTCTCTGTAGATTAGTGGCTAACCGATGTGTGTGAGTCTAAAATCCCCCCAGCTGCTGAGCTTTTCTATCTATGCCAGGGTCAGGCCTCTCCAGGCAATAGGAGGTGATTAAACACGAAAACCCCAGGTCCCTCGGTTGGGGTGGGGAAAGTTTACAGATATTGCACAGGAAGTGTTGGTTGTTGTGTTACTGGGGATTCATTTTCAGCTCATGCTCTAAGCAGGAAGTGCCTTTTCCTGTCAAAAGGATTTCCAAATTTCTCTTTCATTGCAACCGTATTCACGACACCGATGAGGCAAATGAGAAAACAGGGTCAATGATGGTCATGAAGGGGCTGAGTCACCACACAGCCATTTCGGTCAGTAAGTGAGCATGTAGCAAGCAGTGTGCAGGGCACAAAGGAAGCCAGAAAAGCCTTTTATGGAGATCATCAATGAGTATTTAAAGGTTGACTTTAAGCCATGAGTAATAAATGTTTAAAAACTTAAAAAAAATGACTAACGGAAGTTAGTAACTTTGTTTAGTAATAAAGTAAAATGTAGCCAGTGCCGCTCAGATGGAATAAGCCAGACTACACTAGAACTATTTCTTTGCCACACCAAATGAGGGCTATCACCAGGCCATGACTCAGTACCCTGGATTGTCTTTCGGGAACTCGACACTATTTTTCCCTTTCCATCCTCTCCCTTCCAGTCTGAAGCCCGAGAACTACATTTTCAGAATTTGTGCTTGCAAATTCTAGGTTAAGTTTCTTCAATGAAAGGCACTCTATTAAAATGCAGGTTTTTAAAATTACTCAGGTATGGTGAAGCCAACAGACCAGGAAACAATTGCCATTGGAAAGAATGTTATATTTACAGATCCCAAGAGGAGGGGCTGTGCCATGCCCCAGGGGGAAGGGAAGGATGAGGAAGCTCGGAGTTAGTCAGGAGGCAGAGGAAAAGGGTGAAATGTGAACAAGAACCTTTACCGTGGTTTCCACCAGAAGGAACGAGAGATAGAGAAGCAGGGTTAGGACTGGCTACTTTGCACAGTGTCAGTGGGCTCTGGTGTGTAGGGCTGTTCTTAGCTGTCTGGTATCTGGGCCTGGAGTGATTAGGGCATCTGGATAGTGGCCCAGAGTGTGACAGTCCTATAAAGGGGGTGGTGAGGGCTATGGACTCTGGTTGGTTTGCACATGAAAGGCGTGCCCACAGATTTGTTTGCTATCTCTAGGAATTAGCTTTCCCTGGGAGGGGCAGTCCCCTCTTGGGTCAGCAAGGCCCCAAGATGTCAAAGCATCAGAAAATAAAACATGGTTACTATAGGTGCTCACATGAGATTTGGAAGGCTGAGCAGGAGCAGAAGTCATATTATTGTTCTCCCAGCAGCAGTAGGCAGATGTGAGATTTTGTGTCAACCCCAGAGACATTTCCTGCTAAGCACTCAGTTTGGTGCTGTGATCTGTGCCAGCAGTTTCTTGGTGATCCTGTAATTTCTTGACTCCCTTAAATGTAACAGCACCGCTGAGATCTAACAGTGGGCTTCTCTGACCTTTCTTTTGCCAGTTCTATCAGTGGCTTTGTAAGTATCCAATTTCCTGAATTAAAGTCTTTCCACTTAAAATACCTGGAATGATTTTTGTTTTTCCGACCAAACCCCAACTGATACACTCAGGAAGTTGCAGAGATTACTAAATACCTTTAAAGTTCATTGTTGATAATTATGCTTGTGCTAATTGGACTTTTTAGAGGGCAATACTTATGTACAATTGGTTTTTTTGAATTCTGAGTTAACCAGGTTTATTCCTCGTTGATGAGCTATGTGCCAGGAGATGAGAGTCTTCTTATTGCCTGTATTCTCAAAGCACTGTGTCTTTATTTCTGCTATGGTATGACAACTTAGTACCATAATAAGTTAGGTACATACTTGTCCTTTCTGCAAGATTCAAAAGCTCCTTTAGGACAGGTACTTTGTATATCTCACTGTTACAGCTTCAGGACTTTACACAGTTCTTGATATACTGTAAATGAATATGTACCTCTGTAGGCATGTCTTGTCCTGGCTATAAGCAGGGCACACACACAAATAATCATAAAAACAGCCACCGTTTATTGGTTGTACTATATGCTAGGTGCTTTACAATTGTTAACCCATTACATCCTCACAGAAACCTTATAAGGTAATAGTAACCGAAGTTGAGGCTTAGAGAGGTTTGGTCTTGCTAAAAATCGCACAGTTAATAAATGCTATAGCCAAGAAGTAAATAACCCAGTTCTGACTGTTTCCAAAGCCTCATTCTTTTCACTGTACTATTCCCCCTCCCTGCAGGTGTCTAATGCTCGGAAAGTGGCAATAAAATATAAAGGTCAGAGAAATATGAATGCAGGATAAGGCTGAGACTCTGCAACGCACATCCATCCATAATCAGAATGAGGGGTAGAGACCAGCAGAGTAACTGACCTAAACGTTACTCTGAGGCCAGAAACTGAGAGGTCAGTGTGGGAAGAATGGACAGGAACAATTGAGGGGGATCAGGCTAGTTAGAGCAAGACGTGATAGCTGAGACAGTTTGCTGCTTCCGCTCTGATTGCCTTTGTTTTTTTCTTGTCCTGTAAGAGATGCCAGAGGTGCTCAGGTATTGAAGGCTGGGTAAGGAAGATGGAGGCAGCGAGTGGTCCTACTCACTGCAGGTAACATTCTTTAAAAAAGATGCAGTCCTGTCCTCCCCGCTCCTCCCCTCCGCATTTAAAACACAAAACAAAACCCTGAGAGTTACTTAAAACCAGTTGAGATACCAACACACTTTGTTTTGGGCAGAGCAAACTCAACGTTACCTGCATTTGGAATGAGAACAAGAAGGAAAATGAAGAACTTGGCTTTCAGGGATTTAGAAAGTTGCACAGAGGAACAAATCCCCAGTTGAGCGGGGATTTGTTTTCTCTGCTTATCTGAGATCAGAGCTAACTGTCCTAGTGGTGCTGAAGGGCCCTAAATGTTTCTTTCCACTTGGGTGGAGCTGTTTGGTCTATTCAGAACTGGATGCATCTCTTTGTAAATCACATTATATCTTAGTAGTTGCCCACCTACCTCCCTAAGAGCTCTTTAAAGGAAAATAGATGATTCCTCTCACATTTTCATCACTTAGTTCCTAACCTGTGTGAATTGAAGGAATAAATGATAATTAAATAAACAAATAGACAAATGCAAATGAATTCATTTCCCTGAGATATAGCTTATTTTCTGATATATATAAAAAGACATAAAGAAAATACTTGTGTCTGAAATATATATATTATAATGTAAAATGTGGGACAGGCTTTGGAAAATATTCCTGGCAAGCAAGGTGTGTGGACTGATAGCTTCAAAAACTTGATCCGCAAGAATATTTCCTGTTTGGTGGTCTGGCTATTAAGATCTTGAGATTGTCACAGGCAAGTGAGCTGATAGAACTAACGTGAAGTTTTCCCATCCGTGTTCAAGTGCAAATGAAATCCAATCTTAGAAAAATGATGGATGCTGAGACTTGAAAAAAGAAAAATTGTGCTTGCAGTGACCTTATTATTTTCCTTTAAAACTACGAGTATTATTTCTTCCCTTTACTTTTTCTGCCAATTTCTCACAGAGCAGTATGCACACATTATCAAGTTGTACAATAATGTGTATTGGTTTTCCAGGGCAGGGTATCAAAGGCCCTCATGAGGAAAGAAAAGGTTTTTGTAGAATGACACTGGATACTCTAAATGTTCTCATGTTCTTTGCCTTCCAAAACCGGACCTCTTTTTTGATCCAATTTTACATTTGAATATTGTGAATATAAGACATTTAGGGCAGAAGAACAGTGTCCTCATTCTGCTAACATTTTGACATATTTTAGGATAAAGGAGGAAAACAAGAAAGCCTTAAGGGACAAAAGAAATCTTCCAGAAAAATCAGTTGGGGATTTCTTATTTTTGATTCTATTATATATATAAAATTAGATATGTCAGTACATGATCTTGCCTTTATTCCATTCATTACCTGTAGTATTCCAGACCAACGGCTCACCCTGACAGTGGCCCAGCTTACCCTATTTAAAGTTATCCAAGCAATTTACAATGGATCATTTCCACCTGTCCTTTGGCAACTTAGAAGAAAACAAACATTAGATTTGTTTTTTTAGGACTTATTTTTAAGTTGACTAGGTTAAAATATTAAATTTAAAACATTCGTGGTTATTCATGTTGACTAGTTAAGTCCTTCCCTGAAGTTCAATCCCATAAATTGTTTTTGAAGAATGTATGTTAAGGCTGCAATTTCCAACATAGCTCCCAAGAATGAGATCATTTTTTTGATACTATTAATCTCTTGCTCTATGGGCTGGCAATACTCTCCTTATCACTGCCCTTCCACTAACCTCCCAGAACAGTCTAATCAGAAGAGAATAGCCCCAGAAATATGGACCTGATAGATCACTGATAGCATTCTGCAGGACACTTGTTCTCAAAGGAAACATTCCAGATGTGAATTGAAAACACTAACAAGCAATGAGCAGATCAGAAAGTGAATTGTCTCCTTAATTAATAAATGCTGTTGGATGCTAAAATCAAAGAGTTTGAAATTGAGACAAGCATATTTCCTTTTCCCAGTTAAATCCATACATAACCTTTTCCATTCACCTGTATTCGTTTTAGATATTCTTCAGTTTCCAGAAGAATTTAAGAACATGAGTCTTGAAAATGAGATGACTTCAGAAGGCCAGATCGTTTTAGCGTCTTTTTAAGCAAGGAGAGTAACAAGTGCTAACTTTAAAAACCATTCTATGCATCTGTCAATATTTTTACCAATTCACAATTTTTTAAATCTCTCTCTCTAGCTATGCCATTGCTCTAATCTACCCCTCCCCGGCCAAAGTGGTTCCATTCATAAAGGAAACAAAACCGTTCATATAGACAGAAAAGCTGTTTATTTTTAGTGATTCTCAACTTTATTTTTTATCTCTTATGGACACAAGGGAATGTTTACTAAAATATAAATGTACAATAAAACATCCTTTAGAGTTTTTTTAATTGCAAAAATAATACTAACTAAAGAGAGTCCTTAAACTGGTTAGCATAAGTGTCATCCCTGGCCTTTCCTGTCCTAGAGCTTGGAGTCTAGCACCCATGAGCAGTGAGAAAGGACTACCAGGCTGCACGTGGTCAGGGGCAGTGAGTGGAGGGGAGAAGGTGTGCTACAGGTGTTAGGGGTCAGGACTGACCAGAGGAAGCTTCACAGAGAAGCTGAAATTTAAGCTGGGCCTTCAATGGCAGTGTGTTTGCCTCCTGTTGCTGCTGTAACAAAAATACCACAAACTGGGTGGCTTAAAACTGGGAGACTAGAAATCTGAAATCAAAGTGTTGGCAAGGCCATGCCCTCTTTATGGCTCTAAGGGAGGATCCTTCCTTGCCTCTCCTGGGCTTCTGGTGGTTGCTGACAATCCCCGGTGGTCCCTTTTGTGGCAGCATAACTCTAATCTCTGCTCCCATCATAACATGATAGTCTTCCCTCTGCGTGTGATTGTCCATCTCTGTGTCTCTCCTCTTATAAGGACCACAAGTCATTGGATTAGGACCCATCCTAATCCAATATGGCCTCATCTTAACCTGATTACATTTGCAAAGACTCTATTTCCAAATAAGGTAGCATTCATGAGTACCAGGGGTTAGGACTTGCATATATTTTGGGGGTGAAACAATTTAATCCAGAACAGTGTCTTAAATCAGGTTTCCTAGAAGCAGAGTCTGAAATGGGGACTCTTGAGAAGAGAAGTTTTGGAGGAAGTGTTCTCAGGAGACAGAGAGTGAGGTAAGCAGGCTGAGACAGGGGCAAGAGGCCAGCCAAGGAACCAGGTTCTACTAGAGTCCAGTTTCTGCCTCATCTCATGAGGAGCTCTGGATCACGAATGGCACCACAGAGTTGCCCAACCTTGAGGCAAAGGAGCCAGGTTTTACCCTGTGTCCGTCAGTCCTTGGGGCAGGGGGATTCATGACCTCTAGTGAGGCTGCTCCCATTTGGCACAAGGCAAGTCTCTGGAGAAGGAGGCAGCTGTGAGCAGCCGACAGCCAACATGTGCAGCAGCTGGGGACTGGGGACCTCAGCCTGGTGAAGAGACTCTGGTGCGATGCCCACAGCGTTCACCTCATTCTACCCCTGGCCTGCTCAGACCTGCTTGCCTTTCACATTTAGTTCCCTCCATCCAGGCGCAGTTTCTTTCAGCTTCTGGATGTCATATTTTACAGTAAAACTTATAAGACGAGGATCAGTGGTGAGTGGCTGCTGCAGTTGGTCCTGTGGTTGTAGCTGGTTCTTATCATCTCCTTCCCTTCTACACTCTCCTCGTCCCTTGGCTGAACTTTCACTGGTCTCAGTGGCTTGCATGGGGTGGGGTTGGGATGGGGGAGGCCCGAGCCCCTCTTTATCATTCCATTATCAGGTTTTGTCTGCTCTGCTTGACATTTACAGTGAAAGCCTGGCATGGACTATTAAGAGTGACCCAGTAGACCATGAGTGCCTGACACATTTCTCCCTACCGCCATTAGGTAGAGGCTGTCCTCCTCCTCACGGTGACCAGGTTTAATTACTCAAGCTAGTGTGATGATTCCTTTCTTTTTTTTTTTTATTTCAGGGTATTATGAGGGTACAAACATTAAGGTTACACTTTATGTCTTTGCCTCACCCAAGCGAGGGTTAAAGGCATGCTCTTCCCCCCTACAATGCTCCCCATGTCCTTTAGTTGCGGGTTTACCCCTCATCCCCCTAATCCCTGGAGAGTATTACTGCCATGTGATTACCCTAGTGTTGATCAGTTAGTACCAATTCGATGGCGAGTACAAGTGGAGCCCATTCTTCTGATCTTGTGGTGCTTCACTTTGGATAATGGGCTTAAGTTTAATCCAGGAAAGTATAGAGGTTCTAGATTACTGTCGTTTCTTATGATTGAGTAATATTCCATTGTATACATATACCAAATTTTAATAATCCACTCATGGATTGACGGGCACTTGGGTTGTTTCCACATCCTTGCAATAGTGAATTGTGTTGCCATAAACATTTGGATGCAGATGTCTTTATCATAGAATGTTTTTTGCTCTTTTGGATGGATAACAGACTTAAACCAAAGGCATGAAACCTTAAGAATTCTAAAAGAAGATGTTGAGAAGACCCTTTCAGACATCGGCCTAGGCAAGGAATTCTTGAAGAAGAACCCCAAAGCAATCACTGCATCATCAAAAATAAATAAATGGGTTCTGATCAAGTTAAAAAGCTTCTGCTCTGCCAAGGAAACTATCATTAGAGCGAATAGGCAGCCCACAGAATGGGAGAAAATATTTGCTCTCTACTCATCTGATAAAGGGCTGATAACCAGAATCTATCTAGAACTCAAAAAAATCAACAAGAAAAAAGCAAACAACCCCATCAACAAATGGGCAAAGGAAATGAACAGAAACTTTTCAAAAGAAGACAGAATAATGGCCAGCAAACATATGAAAAAATGCTCAACATCTTTAATCATTAGAGAAATGCAAATCAAAACCACAATGAGATATTGCTTAACCCCAGTGAGATTGGCCTCTATCAAAAAATCCCAAAACAACAAATGCTGGTGAGGATGTGGAGAGACAGGAACACTCTTACACTGCTGGTGGGACTGCAAATTAGTGCAACCTCTGTGGAAAAGAATTTGGAGATACCTCAAAGAGCTAAAAATAGAAATACTATTCGATGATTCCTTTCTGCCTCTGTTGGTCTACTGACTTAAGTAGCCCTAAGGGCCCAGGCGGCAGCCTTAGCTTTAAGTTTGGTGGTACTCTCACTGTATCTCCTGACTGAAGTATCTCTTCTCCAAGATCTAGGACTTCCAGACCCTTTTAAAGTTGTGGGGATGTGAGGCACAAATTCCCCAAGTAGGTCACTGGGAGTGGTGGTCAACTGGGCCACCCCTACTTCCATGTCTTGGTTCTCAGACCCATGTATTCTTCCTCCTGGGGACATGGCACATATGATGGTAATTGGTTTAAGATGTATACCACATCCTTAAGGATGGCACCCCACCACTGCAGGGTTATCTCTAAGCATAAGCCTCTAGATGCCCCTTTAAGAGGCCATTCCAATGCTGACAGCTTCTGGATGGTGCCATATGTGATGGGGTCAGTGAATCCCACTGTCATGTACCCACTGCATCCCTCCTTTGTTATAAAGTACATTACTCGGGCAATGTTATGAGGGATCCCAGGCTAAGAGATCAGATGCTCTGTGAGCCCTTGGGAGTTAGTGCTGGCTGAGGCAGAGCAGCAAGAAAGGTAAACCCACATCAGACCATGTGCCCCTGTCTGTTGGGATAAAACATTTCTTTCATCTTTGAAGGTGGAAGGATTCTGATGCAATCAACCTGTCACTTCTACCAAAACAGAAACATTCCCAAAAACTTCCCCAGGAGATTTCCCATTATTTCTCATTGGCCAGATCTGAGGGGAGGCTGGGAATGTAGATCAGGATTGCCACAGCTGGCTTAGACCATCACAATACAAACTCTGGAGATAAGCAACAGAGTGACTGAACACAATTGGGATTTGCTCAGAAGGAGAAAACAGCTATTTGCATAAGTAACTGACACACATATAACAACTCTCCAGATTAATCTATGAATTTCATCAGTTTCTGTTTTCACTCCTGGTCAAAAGTCTTCAGTGGTCCTTGCCTAAAGCAACCTTCCCAAGAAAATTCTCTGGAATGCTGGTCTTGGAAGATACTCCTCTCACCAAGGCTGAATTATCTAGTCACTGTTGGACTAAATGTTCAACATGCTGAGAACAGAAACTAAGGCTGACCCACAATATGGTACAATCCCTTGAGATTAACCAGCCACTTCTTTTTGCGGCAGCATAACTCTAATCTCTGCTCCCATCATAACATGATAGTCTTCCCTCTGCATGTTTGTCTGTGTCTGCTTCTGTCCTCTAACAAGGACACAAGTCACTGGATTAAGACCCATCCTAATCTAATATGGCCTCATCTTAATCTGATTACGTCTACAAAGACTATTTCCAAATAAGATAATATTCATGAGTACCAGGGGTTAGGGCTCTAATATATTATTTTGGGTGAAACAATTTAATGCAGAACAGAAATTCTTCTGGTAGAAGTTTCCAGATGCAGCTGGCCACACCCCTATTCATGCTTCTTACCTTGAACATGGATGTGATGGCTGTAACTGTAGTAGGCATTTTGCTATTAAATAGGAAAGTTAAAGAGATAAAAACATAGATGTCAATTCTAACATTGTTAAATCAGTGCTGGCATTTGCCTACCTCTGAACTTCTTATGTAAGATAAATAAATCTGTATTCATTCAAGTCACTATGGGTCAATTTGAAGCCAAATTTATTTGTAAACCCTAGTTTGGTTTACAGGAGGGGTCAAAATGGGGTTAGAAAAGGCTATTTAAAGGCTGTTGGGGTCAAGATTATGGTGCTGGAAAGGTACTGATGGATGCAAGGGAAAATCCAAAGGAAGTATTCAGAGACTTGGTGTAAGTTCGTGTTATCATATAAGTGATAATGAGCTTACTTTTTATCACCACCATGCTATCTATAATAAAACTAACACTAATTTTTCAGTTTCATATCACAGTCATTTCATATTCAAATTTCTGCAATTGCTTCAAAGGTTTTTTCCTCCTCCCACTGGTTTGTTTGGAGGAGGATTCAAAGACCACGTATTATATATTTTGTGTATATATGTATACGTATTATATAAACTCTTGTTCTACAGCAGTTTCTTTCCCATCCTTTTATCAAGTTGTTGATTTGTTGGAGAAACAAGGTCATGTGTCCTGTTGACTCTCCTACATCCTGGATTGGGCTTCTTACTTTGTGGTGTTAACTTGCTTCCTCTATCCTCTGTATTTTCTCTAAATTGGTAATTAGATTTAGAAGACTTATTAAATTCAATTTTAACTTTTTAGACAATGATATTGCACAGATAGTGCTAAATATTTCCTACTGTATCCCACCATGACACATATTATTTTCAGCGATGCCAACTCAGCCTGGTCCTTCCATTATCAAGTTCCACCTAATGATTTTAGCATCCAGTGGGGATTGTTGCCTGGAGCCATTAGTTCAGTAGCAGTGGTACAAGTATAATTCTCTAATTCCATTTTCTTTATTGGCTGGAATTTCTCTATAAAGATGAACATTACCTTGACATCTGTTTGGTAACTCTGAAATACAGCTTGTATAGGAATGGCTAAATAAATGCTTGATTCTTTTCCTTTATAAAGTTTTGCAGCAGATAGTTGATATTCTAGCAATTTGAATGATGATCAATTAGATTTTATTTTTGTAAAGTAGCATTACAAGCTCATGGAATTTTATATATTTGATGTGTGAAATCCATTGCAGTCTTCATTTTTTGTCCACTGGGAATACCTTCAAGTCATCCTTTTGACATGACTCAGCTGGTCTTCGATAGTTTCTTTGCTTTCTGGCACAAAACAATGGCACAAAACTGGCAGTCATTTCTTTCTTTTTTTAAACCTATTATTAATATTATTGTTTATTTGTTTAGTGTACATCTTTTTTTATTTCAAAGTATTACAGAGTACAAATAATTTTGGTTACATGAATCACTTTTATAGTGCTTGAGTCATGGTTATGAGAGTGACTGTCACCCAGATATTATTCATTGTACCTGTCAGGTAGGTCTCCTCCCCCCACAGTTGATTTCCATTGAATTTTATTTACCTTTACGTACATATGTGCTCATGAGTTAGTTCCAATTTAGTAATGAGTGCATGTAGTGTTTATTTTTCCATTGTTTAGATACTTTGCTTAGGATAATTGTCTTCAGTTCCATCCAAATTGCTGCAAAAGGCAATAATTCATCCTTTTTTATGACTGACTAGTACTCCATGGTATACATATACCACATTTTGTTAATCCACTCATGAACTGATGGGCTCCATTTATTTCTTTAAAGATCTCTTGTTCCTCTTTGTTGGAAATGCTGTTACAGGACATTTCATTGGCCACTAAGGACGCTCATTGCTACTGGACTACCACTGCTTCAGAGTCTTTTCAGTGGACAGCACTAAGAAATACATATTTTTTTAAAGAGACAAAACCATGCAGTCCTTTTACTATTTTAAATTTCCAGTTCACATTTAATGTAACTAAACACACAGTACATTTTTAGAACAGGATTACAACACCTGCTATGTGTTGGGAAGAGACAGAAGACAATGGAAAAAGTTGTGACCCATCATAAAACCTGATTTTCTGCTCTAATGTAGCAAAGTTCCAGCTAAGACAGTAGGTTATGTTTGTGGACTTGGATTTCTCCATATGCAAAATGAGAGCATTGAGCATGATGATCGTCCTATTCCATCTGAGCTCCAACATTTTCTGCATCTGTGAACTCAGACTCCATAAATAGAATATGCATTTCTACCTGCTTAATGAGCATTTGTTGAAGGAGTGACTGAATCGGCAACATGCTTAAAAATAACACCCTTATTAAACTTATTTATTTTTAGTATTTTTGACTAATAAACATTTGTTGAGTGATTTTGTGGAATTATTATTGAATGCACTGCATTATTTTAGATACTTTGAGGGATTCAAATAAAAATAAAGTTAAGTCCCTATCACAGGGAAATTTGGGCCTGAGTCAGGAAATAAGACATGTCCACAGGCAATCCTTCATAAAAGCCTGCTAAAACCCAGGCTGCACACTAACGAGGGGTGCTTTCTCCACAGCATGGGGCAAGCATAGCTTGAGAGTATAGCATTTGCAGTCAGACAGACAAAGGTTTCCATTTATTAACAGCTATTGATTTTGGAATGCTCAATAGTTGCTAGATATCATGCTTAATACTTTTAAAGAAATGGTATGATTTAACTTCATGTACTAGTGTAAGACTTTGGTGTGCCAGAATAAAGATGGCAGCAAGTTCTTTGATGCTCCTCCCAAAAAGAGGTAAAGCCCATGCCCTTCCTCTTGAGTATGGGCTGGACTGCTTTGACCAACAGAGTACAGAAGTGACTCTAACCCAGTTCATGCCTAGCCTTTAAGAGGATTGGCAGCTTCCAGCTTGGTCTTTTGCACCTCTGAGTTGCCCTATAAAAAGTGTAACCAGCCTGTTGGGGAGACCACATAGAAAGGGCCTGTAGCTCCATGGAGAAGAACAGGTGCCCAGCTGATCCCAGCCCCAGACATTCCTACCAAGGTGCCAAATGTGTGCATACAGCCATATTGCACCCTCCAGCCCAGTCACCAGCTGTGGCCCCAGTCAATGACAGGTGAACCAGAAGAACCACCTAGGCAGGTCCAGACCAAACTCCTGACATAGAAAACCATAAACTAGAATAAAATGGTTGTTATTTAAAGCAACTAGAATTTTGGGCAGGTAATTATGCAGCAATAGAGAACTTCAACACATGGGCAAATAATTTAACCTCTCTGAAGCTCAGTGCCCTCAACTGTATAATGGAGACACCATCAACATCATTTTTACTTAACATTTATTGGAAACTTAACTATGAGCCAGACATTCTCCTAAGTACTTCACGTTTTCCGTAGTCTGAATGTTTGTGTTCCCTCAAAATTCATATATTGATATTGTAACCCTCGAGGTAATAGTATGAGGAGGTGGGAACTTTGGGAGATGATTAGGTAATAATGAAGGCAGAGACCTCATGAATGGGATGAGTACCCCTAAAAAAGAGGCCTGAGGAAGCTTGTTTTGCCCCTTCCAGCATGTGAGGATGCAGCCAGAGAGAAGCCACCATCTATGAACAACAGACCCTCACTAGATGCTGAATCCGCTGATACCTTGATCGTGGACTTCCGAGCCTCTAGAACTATAAGAGATAAATTTCTGTTGTTCATAAGCCACTCGTTGTATTTGTTACAGCAGCCCAAGTGGACTTAGACAGCATTTATTCCTCACACAATCCCTGTGCAATAAGTACTATTAATAGTCCCGATTTCCAGATAAGGTAACTGAGTCACTGAGAAGTTACATGACTTAAACAAGGTCACACAGCTAATAAGTGACAGAGCTAAGATTCAGACTCAGGCAGCCTGACTGCTAGATGAGAAGAGGCTTATAAAGTGTTCAGTATAGTACCAGTCACACAGCAGGGGCCAGTTGGTGGTGGTGGTGGTAGAATAGTAATATCTATTGTTAAAATTATTATCACTCAGGAAAATCTTCTCAAGAAATCTAGGTTCTAAGCAAAGACCTCAAGGAAAGAAAAGAATTGATGTGTGTAGGGTGATAGGAAATACAGAAAGTGGGATCAAAGTTTAGCAGAAGAGCATGCAGGCACGGCAGAAGATCTGCTAGGTGGGGGGTGGGGGGGAGGAAGGAGGGAGTGGGGCTAACCTGATGCTTAGCAAGAAACCCAAATTGTGGCTCAGAGATTGACAGGGCCAACCAGTGGGTGATTTATTGTGGCATCCAATCAAGCCCCGCATTCATGAAATGCATGGCTTGACGCTGCTTCGCATTACCCGGCTTCCTCTCCCCAATTAGGGGAAATACCCTTTTCATTTATGAAGTGGTGCATGGGCATCTGCGTGGTCCCACACTTGAGGAGCCCTGATGGGGGTCATATCAACATGACCAAGGTCAAGTGGTCAAAAGTTATTTACAGCCCATTAGGCACCATTCATGTCAGCCAGGCATATCCAGTGCAGCCTTCCCAAATGAAGTAAATATGCCGGATCCCGGGCTTTCAGCAGGGCTGCGTGGCCAAGGACGTTTGTAAGCTAGCTGGGAGTGCAAACAGCAACAGCCAAAGTGCTGGATTACGCTGTTCCAGATGGGTGCTCACGGGGCACTTATCCTAACTTAAAGGTCATAATTTTTTCAGAGTATCCTCAAATGTGAATTCTGGGAGAGACCTTAGTCCAATCCGCTCATTTTAGAGATGCATAAACTGATGTCTATCAAAGCAAAGGGTCTTGTCCAAGGTCGCACAGCCCATTAGTGCCAGAGGCTAGGTATAGAACTACTACATTTCGTCAGTCCTTTACTAGTTTTCCCTTAGAATAGGTGGAGATCCAAGATTACTTAGTAGATGACACTGGAATAATTGAATATCGAGTTGAGGTAGATCATCTTTTATAATAGCACCAAATAAACTCCTGGCTACTTACAAAAATGTCATCTCAAAGAAAATAGTAAAAAATATATTTATTTTGTTTGTAGAGGCATAATGTAATTATGTCAGATTAAAGCAATGAGATAATTTAACATATTTGACTGCATAAAAAAGTAAAACTGTACAAACAGCAAACATACAATCAAAAGAAATATCATAAGTTGAGAAGTCTGTTAATGATACAATAAGATTTAGTAGATAACTGGAAGAAACATAGATGGACAATTTTCCCAAATAGGATGTAGTTATTAAGCACATGGGAAAATGTTAAACCTTATTAACAATCAAAGACATAATAGCTAAAATAAAATACAATTATATACCTATTATGTAAGCAAATGTTTAATTTTTTATGATAGCAACCAATGCTAACTAAATTGTAGTGAAATAATTTTCTAATGGCACTCATATATAGGTGTAACCATTTGGGGAAATGATATATCAGTATTTATTAAGACCCATATTGTATTTTTATAACTTTGGCTTAGTAATCCCACTCCTGAGAATTTATCTAATGTAGTATCTTGACTCATTAAAGACACCCAAATCTACTGCTTAATTTCTGATCCTTCAGATGTATTCTAGTTTCCTCTTTCCAATCTTCACCTCTTCCTAGTACCTTAAGCTCTTCCTGTCCAAAGTGAAGCTCATCCCCTTTCTTCTAAATTGTGTGGCAAGTCACTTTTAATCTCTGCATCATTAGCACCTAGCCCAGTGCTGGGCACATAGTAAGCTTACTGTAAGGTTTGTTGAATAAGCCAAGAACGGTGGCTCACACCTGTAATCCTAGCACTCTGGGAGGCCAAGGCAGGAGGATTGTTTGAGATCAGGAGTTTGAGACCAGCCTGAGCAAGAGTGAGACCCTGTCTCTACTAAAAATAGAAAAAATAAGCCACACATGGTGGTGTGTGCCTGTAGTCCCAGCTACACAGGAGAATCGCTTGAGCCCAGGAGTTGGAGGTTGCAGTGGGCTATGATGAGGCCACTGCACTCTGGCCAGGGCAACAGAATGAGACTCTGTCTCAAAACAAACAAACAAACAAAAAGTTTTGTTGAATGAATAAACCATGTTTTTATGTTCCAGGCCAGGCCAGGAAACTTGGGGTTATATTTGGCTGTCCTTTTCTTTCATCTTTATATAAAACCTGTCACAAAATTTTGTTCTTTCAAAATATCTCCTGGTCTCCCCTTTCTTCTCATGCCCTTCTTCTGTCCAGCTCTCTATGGCTTTGGACTTTAACTGGCGTAGCCTCCTTATTCATCTTCTAATTTTCATGTTTCTCTCTTTCTGAAATCACCCCATGAGAGTGTAACCTCCAATTTATCAGTATCAATTACAGACCATTGGTACAAGCAACAGAATGCAACTCTGGCCAGCTTAAGAAACTTTTTTAAATAAAAAAGTTTTAAATTAAAAAAAAGTTATTGGAAGATTTCTAGGGAACTCTCAGAATGGGAGGAAGAGCTAATCAATCAAGTCTCAGAAAGGTCAGAAACTGGGGCTAGTCTCTGGGTTTCAGCAATGTGAATTTGTATACTGTGTCATTTGGGTGCTGTCATTAGATGATTAGCTCCAACTGCTTTTTAGGAAAGTAGTAATTTTCTTAATGTTTAAGGTGTTATGCTTTCCTACTATATTGTAAGTCCAACAGCAAGGATCATGTAATTTATTTTTTAGCCCTGTCATTTTGAGCATATGGTATACATTTGATTGATATGGACCAATGAGAGGAAAGAAAAATGAGCTTGGCTTGTGGCAGAGTGTGGGATAGGGCACTGGGGAAGAGTGACTCTGACAGACAGTCTGATCTAGAATACTTCTGTGTCTGTTAAAGCAGATCCGTCTGTTCTGTCTGGAGTAATTTGCTCATCTGGTAGCCCTAGGGATCTGTGGCAACTTAGAGAAAAATGATAATTGAGAAAGCAAATACTATTCTATCCACCAAACCAAAAGCCTACAGGTGACTCGGCTCTGAGTCTAGAACTGAGCTCTTATCAATGCCAAGATAATTTCTGTGAGATGTCACCAATATTCCAAGCCTTTGCACTTACAGGTAGAGAATCCCTGTGGACAGCAGACTCCATCTTTTTTTTTTCCTTTTGTTTTTAGTTAATATGTAAGAATTGTACACATTTATGGATTATAGAGTGATATTTCATTATAGCATTCAGTGCATAAAGATCAAATCAGGATAATTAGCATATCCAGGAGGCTTTGGAAATTCAGCTAACAAATAAAGGATTTTCTCAAACTTTTGCAGTTGGAGGTTGAGTCTCTGAACACTGAGATTTCACTGTCTACCTCATCGCATATTACTAATTGGAACTTTTTACCAAATACCTATCTGGTCTCTTTCCTCATTAGCTAGTTTCTTGCTTGAGCTGGGAGGATTTGTTTTGGCTAAGCTACCACAGCAACTACATGGACAGAAAGAAAAGGAAAAAAGTGAAGCAATTTTTTAAAAGGGTTTTTCTTAAAAAGCTAAGAGAACAAGGGAGATTTTGAAAGGAGAGGGAGCCTCCAATGGGCACTCCAGGCAAGAGTAATAGCTCCTCCCACCAAACGCTCCACTCTGACACCTTCATCCAGTTTGTATTCTTGAACCACACATCACAACAGAATGCTTCCTCTTCAGGGTTCAGGGGTCTGAACTCCCTCTAGAGGCTGAAGCATGCCACTAAGAGCAAATCGTCACTCCCTATCTGTATCACTATCTATCTATAGATAGATACAATATAATACATGTAATAGTATATATATAATGTAGTAAACGTTATATAGTATATACATTAGTATAGTATTTACATTATATATGTGTGTATGTATACACACAATAGTAACAGTATATACATTATATATGTATGTGTGGTTATATACATATATATATAAAATGTCATAATGGATGAAAAGAAGCCAAATGTGAAGAACTATGAGAATAATGAGAGACAGTGACTCTATCTAACCCAATAAATTGAAGAAGGCTTCACAGAGAAGGTGACAGAAAGAATGAGTGATTGAATGAATGAGTATAGGAGTGTCTCACTGGTTTAGTTTATACTTGATTGCACACATTTTCTCATTCTTAATCCTTGAAAATACACACAAGCTATAGGCTGCATTCTATTAGTGGGATGAGACATTTCTTGGTTCTCTTTCTGGAATTTCTCTAGGTTTCTCCTTGCCATTCTACTTCCCAGCCTCGCTGGCTTCTGTGCAGGCATTCTTGGCTCTTCCTGACATATGGTGTATGACAGCAGTCTCTTGGGGGCTCTGTTGGGCAGATATAGCTTCAGTTTTATGTCCATGATCTTCCAAGGTATTCAAAGCCCCTAAATTCTGTAAAAACAGGATGAGATATTTTGAAATAAAATGACAGGATAGGAACATGCAAACAGATCCATCTCCTGCCCGTACCACTTCCTCTCCATTAGCTTTAAACAGGGTGATGGTGTTTAGAAGAGAGGAGCCACCCAACAAGAAACTGAGGGGTTCTTTTCTTCCACGCTCTGCAAAATGATGGATTTGCTTTGAATGCTATGCGCTGGAGGTGGGTCAAGGAGTTAAACCACTTCCCAAGCTGTTTTTTCACTAAACTCTTGCCCCAGGGTTTAAGAAATCTCCCTCTCTAATTGATGTCTTTGGTCGGTGGCTGCTTATAATCATGAAGATTGCACTTAAAAGGTATGGAGGCTGGTCTTATTATTGGCATTAGAGGATTCTGCTTTGTAATTACTAGAACCAGTGCCCAGGCTGTTGAGTTTCAGATCTCATAGAGAGAGGATGGCAGACATGTTAGTGCAAACTGAGCGTATCGATCAAGAAAAATTTCTTTGTCCTGTGCTGTTTCTAACAAGAAGTACCACTGGCTTTTCGTCTTCAGAGTATCTGTTATCTCATTCTGTTTGTCTTATAATGAAAGTATTGGTTATATTTATTCATTAAGCATTCATGTATGTGCCAGGCACTATATAGAAAGCTTTGTAAAGAATGAGCTGAGGATATAGATCCAGGTAAACAAAGAATTTAAGACATCAGGAAGACTTGGGGAGGACATGCATCAGAGGTCAGCAAATTTTTCTTTTAACAGTGATATAGAAAATATTTTATGCTTCGTGGGCCACACGGTCTCTGTTACAACTGCTTGACTCTGCTCTTGTATAATAATAATGTGAAATCAGCCATAGATAACACATAAATGGATGAGCATGGATGCTTTCCAAGAAAGCTTTATTTTATTTACATTTTAATTTGAATTTCACGTAATTTTCACATCACAAACTAGAAAAGAAAAACAAATTGCAGATCCCAATATCACCTTCTCCCCATTATCACTAAGTGATCTCTAACCCCTCTTTACATAATTTCAAGAGGGGGAATTCACTGCCTCTGGAAGTAGATCATTCCATCTTCAGAATTATTCTTTTGATTTTTTTTCCAACCACTAACAAATGTAAAAACCATTCTTAGGTCACAAAATGGGCAATTACTTAGCCTTACAAAAATGGGCAATGGAACCTATTTGGTCTCTAGAGAATCCTGACCAAAAAAGGAACATATTTGGCCCATCTATGGCTGTTGTTTTCTGATCCCTGCAATGGACTAATCTCTAGAGTCATCTTGATGCTCTTTGGGAAGTGTCTACAGCACTCTCACACAAGCGTTAGAGTTGGTAAATGTAGAAAGATACTTAGAGAAGGACACTCTCTGCACTACACCCTTCCCCAGAGGAACTGTTCTAATATGTAAAAACCTTCATATGAGGAAAGTCTTCCCAAGGTCTAAACTCAATCCATTGTGCTAGAGGTAAGGCTTCATCACCAAAACGAGGCCAAGCACTAATGCATCTGAATCGTTCCTCCATAAAACCTGATACTATAGCATGGGAAGAACTTAGCTGTAGGTATGGATCATAAACAGGAGGGTGGTTTCTACCATGTGGGCTCAGGGGAGCACAGGCTTCAGAAATCGTTATGTCAGCCTTATTGCTGTCACCTGGAAAGAACCTTTGTCAAATTTAGAGTTCATTTCATGCTAAATTCTGAAGATGGAATGATCTACTTCCAGAGGCAGTGAATTCCCCCTCTTGAAATTATGTAAAGAGGGGTTAGAGATCACTTAGTGATAATGGGGAGAAGGTGATATTGGGATCTGCAATTTGTTTTTTTTTTTTTCTAATATACACAAGTAAAAAAGTTTATTTTATC